>CAJNDS010000755.1:0-65000 GCA_905221605.1 Symbiodinium natans | reverse complement strand
TTCCGGATCGAACCTTCCAGCACAAACCGTGTCTCAAACCACGTCGGGAATATGCCGCGCAGGAACTCTGGGATCTCCAGGTCCAGTGCACCATGCTGAGATAGTACGGCCAACATCCTCACCCTCCGGGACCAAGTTGGCAAGAACTGCTGCTGAGCCACAAACAAATCCGGAACCTTGTATGGTAGGCCGAGTCGCCTCCACGGGAAGACTCGACTAGCTGGAAGTTCCTTCGTGGCAACCGCAATGACGTGCTCGCGAGCAGACATATACTCCGCCACTTGCCTACCCCAAGAAGTCACGCCTTGTGGATCCGTCCCAGCGTGGCGTCGAGCTGCAGAAGGCATCCTAACCGGCACAGGATCTGGCACACGCCGCGGTGCTCCGAGCACCGCCGTGACACGTGCCTGGTCTTCCGGAATACCGAACTCCCCACCCCTTAACGGCCGGTGAAGCAGCTGCTCCACAAAGCGTGTGTTAACCCCTGGCCAACCTGGAGCAGCTGTAAGATCCAACAAGCTTAAGCCTTCCTGTAGTAAAACACCATTGAGCAAGAATCCCATTTCCACACGCCACAGAAGGAAACCATCCTCGCTTTCATTTGTGCTTTTCCAATACATGCTCGAACCCAATACGTGAAGCGCCCGGCCAAGCACACACAACGCGGCCATCAGGCCTTGCAGGCATGATCCACCGAACATGTGTACTTTCTCACCAGGCGAAGTAACGTGGTCCAAATGCGCAGCCACGACTTCTGCAACGACGTTTCCTTTGACACTCGCCGCACCTTCCTTGTTGAAGGACCTCTGCGGCCCTGCGGCGGAATCTGCCGTGTTGTCTCTCACTTTCAGATCCATCCGCCGCCACATTTCTGTGATTAACTCGGCCTCCTTCACAAGGTCCCAATGATCTGGCTCGGCGACCCAGGACTGCTCATCCCCATAATTCCATTTGCCACTCTCTATGTGAGACACGAACTTTAAGCGAAACTGGGTCCAGGGCTCACCTTCACAATTCACCCAACTCACATACGACTCATTGAGCACACCTTTAGTCACCAAAGATGCCCAAAACTCCTGAGGCGCAGCGGCAGATGCACCACTGACATGCCCTGCCGTTGGAGGTCGAGGGCTTGCCACAAGTGCCACTACTGACATGGAAATTGTCGCTGGCAGAAAAACCCACATGGCATCCACTGATGTTGCCCATGCAACTGGCCGGTGTGTCCATGGCAGCAATACGCGATATGATGCTCGCAGAGTCAACGGGTCAACGGGCAGGCATGGGCAGGCTAAAAGGATTTCCGAGTAGACATTAGTCATGGAGATTTGAAGGCGCGTCCTCCTAGAAAAACCGCGGCTTGGAACAGAAAGCTTCAGTGCTCTCAACATGTAACATTGGCAGAAACAGTTCGAGGCATTCGGAGTGGGGAGACCATGCAAAGATGATTGACACGACACGCATCCATAGCGACCAGTCAAAAGAGCCAAGGTTCGCACGCTGCAAGGTTGGAAGAAACAGTGCCCCAGCACCAGCACCAAGCGGTCCAAGCATTAAGTTCCAACCTGTCAGGGCAAGCATCTTCTGAAAATTTTTTGGGATGGTATACACAGCTCAAACATACTTCCACCCTCGAACGTACCAACACAGCTTTTCTCAGCGAGAACCTGTGCACATTGGGGACTTTTCTTGGCGCACACGTTGTATTGCAAACATGCAGCGAGTGTAGCGGGATTGCGTTGATGCCCCACTGTCACACAACCTGCTGTCTGTTGGAGTGAGCGAGTGGCTGGCACACGTGGATGCATGGGGACCGTGGTGGAGAGATGTGGAGAGGGCGGTTGGCAACCTGTTTGCCCTCCCTCTTCTCCTGAAAGTGGCCTGCTGTCTCAATGAGTCTCCGATGCTGATCCCATCTTCATAAAGAAGCTGCAGGAACAACAAAACAACAATATATCACTGGCAACAATTGAGCAGCAAACCGAGAGTTTCCAAATCCCCCTAGTGCACATAGGAACTGGATAGTTGGGCAATGTGGGGGCGAAGTGTTTCAGACGCATCCAAGTCATCCGAATCACAGCAACCAGCCTTCTTGAAGTGCCACTGTGTGGGCTGCCAAAAACAAGCCCCCTGCAGCATTGAAGCCCTCACAGTGCGCAGGTGCCGTTCCGATGGTGCAATCCGAGGAAGGAGCCGGCACCGCATATGCACCTCGCCGCATTGTTGAGCCAACAACGAAGACACACATATTGTGGTGAAAAAAACCCATCTGGGCAGGTAACAAAGACAGCGCATTGCTCAGGCGTGCCGCCCGTGTAATGCCGACGTGCTCCATGCTGCGGTCTACATGATTTATTTTCCTGAAAGGTTGCTCGTTGTGGGTAAACTTTGGCATCCCTCGGCCGTGCACCGTGCAAACATTTTGGCGCCCTACACAAAGTTCCACATGTGTTTCTTGTGATTCTTGAGCCGGGTCGATCATCTGCCTTGGAGCTCACCTTTGAGGTTTCTAATGACAAGGCGAGCAACCTGGTTGCGAACGCTCGAGTTGCAGCGAAGTCCGAAGGATAGGCAGACCAGCTTCAGCCAGCCTTTTGTTCGCTGCTTTTCCACCTGCATGACACCGTCGAGATATCGGCCCACACACGGCGGCGGTGCATCACTACATGCCGCACAAAATGCACCGCTGTGCCTTCAAGGCCGCACACGCGATCCGGTCTGCGGGCCTGTTGTCGTTTCGAACATGCTCGAACCCGCACAACAAGGTCACGAGCAGCTGTCTTGCACCGGCAGTGCAATGTGTTGTGCAGGGCGTCGGCGAGCAACTCCGGTATTGGCGGCCAGCTTGCCGTATTCTTATCTGACTGACAGATTACCTCTAATAATGAATAATGATAAAAGTGTGTAAAGAGAACTCATGCCTTGTAACATGTTACAACGAATATTTAAAAGAAATCACATTTTTTTCTCGTACTTTTGCGCCAGCATGCATGTTCATCCGGAGTCTGCTACCCTAGGCCTAGGCAGCCGCCACGGGAGCTCACGGCGCCGGCAGCGCTCGTCGCGTCCGCCAGGAGGTCGCCCAACGGCGGCTCAGCTCCGTCACACTCGTCAGCTCCCGCCATCGGGAGCTCGAGCAGGGAGCAGGCCAAGGCTCGCTGCGCGGCGACGGCGATCGGGCCGGTCCAGCGGTGGAAGTGGGCATGCCGCGCGGCGGCGCGCAGCTGCGCCGGCGCCTCGCGGGCTTTGGCATTCGCCAATCCACGGAGGAATCCGACGGCTTCGACGCCGAACCTGCCGCCCACCTCCAGCCCGATGATGACAAAAATTATATAATTTGTTTCTGGCACCTGGCACGTACGCGGGTTGGCGCACGCAGGCGGTCGAGGGTACTGCGGCTGCGGAGGCGGCGGGCCAGGAGTTCGTGCAACTGGGGCACGGCCGCCTCCCCGGGAGCTCGGGTAGGCGCGCTGGGTGGCAGCCGCCAGCAGCGCGGCCCATCGCGCAATCCAGGCGGACTGCGCGGCAATACAAGCAGTGTTTGTCCGTCGTTATAATATAGCGGCGTGTGAACAACATTCCATGGAGGTCAGCCTGAACGGCTGCCAAAGCCAGTTTGGCTCAAGCCATTTTGGCTCGAGCCTTCGTCTAAGGATGTGAAAGGGCCGCAGGACACAGTCGGAATCGCCAGTCAGTCAGTCAGTCCGTCAGTCAGTCAGTCAGTCAGTCAGTCAGTCAAGGCTTCCTGTACATGTGACACATGGGCAACCGCATGATGTTTTTTTTTTTCCCCCGCGCACCTTTTTTTTGCTCAAGGCTCAAGCACCGTTGGCTCAAGCGCTCCGAAAATAGGGACAAGTAAATGCATGGTCTTTGGGGCTTGACTGCTTCGTGACAAAGTGTTACGGAACCGGCAGCTGTTGACGTGATTGACAAATGTCGGAATCAATGACACCGCCTACAAAAGCAGTGAAACGGGCCACTCGTTCTCCTTTGACTTCGATGGATGATGATGATGATGATGATGATGATGATGAGGAGCTAGAGTTGCAAGTTGAAGGAAATGTGGGCTTGTCCGTTGCAACTGTAGCAAACATTGTGCGTAGCGAAATTCAGCGAGGGATAGCCCCGGTGGCGACCTTGCAATCAGCGTTTGGAGAAAGGCTTGGACAGTTGGAAAGTTCAGTGTCCGCTCAGGGCTCTCGTATCCAGAAACTTGAGCAAATCATGGCCAGTGCTGATGGCACAGCAAGATCAACTGCGTCAGACCACTCTGCAAAAATCGAGAAGCAAATGCGATTTGTTTGCTAAAATGGAATTGCTGAGAGAACCTCCTGTCGCCATCCAGCATTATTACACAAGAACAATGGTTGTCGGAGGGCTCCAAGGCCTCACGTCTTTGCAGCAAACCACGTTATGGTTGTCCAAAACGTTGAACTCGCTCGGTGGCCCATCACATGTCGGAGCCTACATGAAGTCCAAGGCCTTTCAAGGGCTGATGTTTGCAAAGTTCAAGTCCACAACGGATCGAGACATTGCAGTCGCTTTGCTTCGTAGCGCTGAATTGACCGAAGCCGGCAACAGGGTGTGGGCGACGCAGGATCTCCCGTTAGAGAAGCGAACTCGCAAGACGTTCCTACTTGGTCTGAAATGGCAGCTGGGCGAATGGGGTTTCATGAAACGAGAGATTGAAATCGATGATGATTATAGTCAGCTCAAAGTGGGTCATCGTGGGTACGCACATGCAATGCAATTGGGTAGATGCATGGGCGCAATGGGAGGATCTGCAGACAAGCGAGGAACTCAAGCAGCTCTTCGCCCGTGCAAGCAACTCCTTACAGAAGATGGGTGGGGCCAAGGGTCGTGGCAAAAGCAAATCGGAAGTGGCCGAGGCCACTTCATAGGGACAGCTCCGTTCGGGTCCAACAGTTTCACCAACACAGTCGCGCACTTCAGGTCCCACGCCTGTTTACAAGTGGATAAGCCGACTATTGACGCAATTCAGGCACAGACACATTTATGGGTTTTTTTTTCCAAAAATGCTCGTTTACACACGTCAAACAGGCTTGCGGAGATGCTGAGTGAATTATCAACTTGCGATTGGGATGTGGTGTTATTCAGTGAAACACGCCGCGCACATGGAGACTGCAAATTACAAGACGGTTATCGTTTATATTTATATACCACGCAACAGCATGCAGGTTCAGCAAGCGTTGCTGTTCTATTGCATGCTCATCATGTGCAACATGTCAGAAAAGTTTCGGCCATTGGCAACCGTATTATACATGTTGATGTCAACGTCGATGGTATCCACCGATTCATTGCTTGTTATATGCCACATGCCGGGTACCCGCATGCAGATCTTTGCGATGTATATGAACCGTTCGTCGGGTCGTGATTTTAAGCGATTGGAATCACTTCTTCGTACTCTCGCACATTCTCAGCAACATCACCCTGAAGAAGTACCATCAACGGAGGATTTTACCTCGTATCTTCGTGGTATATTCTCTACCGACAGTGACTGGGAGCAGACCTCGCACTTTTCATTTGCGGATATCTTGCCACTTTCTTTGGAGGAGTTGCAGGCCGTTTTGAAGCGCATGAAAAATCAGCGAGGGGGCTGATGACGGTGGTCTTGTCGTTGAGATGTTCAAATTTGGTGGCCGAGATCTTCACCAATGCTTGCTTCAAATTTTCAACAACATGTTGGCCAGTGGCAGATTGGAATCTTCGTGGCAACACTCCCTCTTCAAAATGTTGCCGAAACCCGGTGATTCGTCCATGGTAACAAATTGGAGACTGATCGCAGTTCTCAAAATTACCTACAAAATCTTTTCGAAGCTCGTACATACGAGAATCCAAGATCTACTGGAGCTTGAACAAAGTTGTTTTTGACACGGTTTTGTCCAAAGCTGTGGGGTGGAATTTTCACGTTTGGTGCGCCAGTCTGCATTTGAAGAAGGCCTCTGACCGCATCGAGTTCAAACCACTTTTCGAAGCATTGCGATGTCAGGGTCTGCCCGACTGCTACATCAACTTATTGCAAACATTGTACCGCTCACAATGTGGATCAGTGAACAAGGGTTCCCCATTTGACATCCAACGCGGGGTGAAACAGGGAGATGTTATGTCGCCCGCTTTATTCAACGCTGGCTTGGAGCACGCTTTCCGACAGTGGATTCAACGACTGATGGAGCATGGTCATGGTCTTGACGTTGGAGCAATCGAACGACTCACAAACATCCGATACTCTGACGACATCATGATTTACGCAAAATCTTGGCAGGAGCTTGTATATATGATCGAATGCCTCGTACAAGAACTTGGAAAGATCGGTTTGCATTTGAATGCATCAAAAAGCCGAATCATTACTACAGCCCACATAGACGGACCCATGTACATCAATGTTAGCGAGGACATGGTCGAGGTATTGACTGCAGGCGACGTTCACGAATACTTGGGACGACATATCAGTGCAGATCCTCGATGCCGCAGTCAGACAGAACTCAAGCATAGGTTCCAAGTGGGATGGGCAAAGTTTCGGAAACACCGTCATATTTTTAGAAACAAACATGTGTCCATCGCATTGAGATTAAAATTTTTTGATACTGATATTGCTGAAACAGCAAATTGGCCGCCCGCTGCAAGCCAGTACGTACAAAGCTTTGCGAATGTATAGACCGAATCGTGCCAACAGTCAAGCATGCCCCCATTCCCCATGTCCTTATGGGACCGTGGTCCACTAGCAGCAGGAACAGTCTGACGTAATGTTTCACGTGGACCCGAACGGCCGAAAGCGAAAGCAAAAGCACCTTTTTGAAACTGCAAGACACATCCCGGTCCCAGTGCAAGCGCCCAGGGCAAGCGCCCAATGCCGCGGCAGCACAACCAGTTTACGACCTGCGGCTGGCGAGGGGCTGCGCGGAAGAGTCAGCAAGAACGTCACTGAGCAGCGGTGAGTCGCCATCCATGTTGGCCGTGCCGGACATGCTGTCCCAGTTCTTGCCCCACGCCGGGTAGGTGTGCACGTTCGACCATATCGATGCCTCATCGTATCGCGCGGCATCTCGCAGCAGCTGTCAATGCCCGATTTGCAGGCTATCGTAAATATTGCCATGTCCCACCGCGGAGGTGTGTAAAGCCGTCGCAGATGACAGGCGCATCGAAGTCGTGGCCAACGGCTTGTCCCTTTGGCACGGCTCGCAGCTCGCGGTTGACGCCACGCTCGTCTCCCCGCTCACACGTACGGGCGAGCCCCACCCGCGGGCTGATGTTGAGCCGGGGCGCTCTGTCACCGCAGCAGCGCGGCGCAAGCGACATGGCACGTACCCCGAGCTCCTCCGTGCCCGGCGGTGCCGCCTGGTCGTCATTGCCCTGGAAGCGGGTGGGTCCTGCGCCTCCTGGCCCGCCACCGAGCTGCCACCATCCCAGCGCACCTCCGACCGGCGGCTCAGACCGCCTGGGTGGCACGATGGGCGGCGCTCCTGGCCGTTGCGGCCCAGCGCGCGTTCGCATCTTCCTTGCTCGAGCTGCCCCTTGCAGGTGAGAGCAACGGCGATGATGCCGCGCCTGAGCTGCACGAGGTCCTGGCCGATGGCCGCTGGGACCGCCCCCCGCCCGCCAGCCGCGTGCCGCCGCGGCGGTGAGGCCCCTCCCTCCCAACCCCGACCCCCGCTATGACAGGCTGCGGAAAAAGGCGCGCGGAGAAAAAAAAAAAAAAAAACCGTCGATGTCTAGAATGATTTTGACATTGACCTGACGTCATTCTCAATCGCGATACATTCCAAAAAGAAACCGCGTAAACCATCCACCGAATTTTCGTATAGCGGAACTTTCCTCCGGTCGCCGCTGCCGGCTTGTCGTGCTGGGCATTGAGGTTGGTGGGCGCTGGAGCCCTCAAGCCGCTGAGTTTGTCCGACTCCTTGCTCGCAGCCGGGCCCCCGGCACAGTGGGCTGCATGCACTGCCGTGCTCGCGTCGCGCTGGTCTGCGCTGCTGGCCATCGCAGCCGCACGTTCCTTTGCAGCCAGCCGTCTTTCCCTTCCACTGTGGCGGTCCAGAAGGGAAGAGATACTCCTCTGATATTGGAAAGCAGATTTGGTGAGGACCAGCTAACTATGTCTGAGCCTACTCTTGCTGGAGAGGAACATAGGCTAATTAATGGTTGCGCCAGAACTCGTGCCTTTTCGCATGCATTTTTTACGGACGCCCGTCCGCGTACAAGTGGTGGGACGACGAGGGGTGCGCCACGAAATATGCCAGGCGGAGGGGTGCCGGGTGACCCTCTCGCCCCGGCCCTTTTCGCACTTGGCCAGCATGATGTGCTGTGTCAGGCCGACTTGCAGTTGAGGCCAGGCGAGTCCCCCATGGCTTTCTTGGACGACCGTTATGTCCTGCTGCCGGAATTCGCCCGGGCACAAGCCGCTATGGACCTGGTCACAGGAACCGTCGAGGCCTATACTGGAATCGCTGCCAAATCGGGTAAGACGTGCGTCTTCAACTATGCGGGTGGCCCGGCGGGGGGTCGCCGCGTTGGGCCCCGAGGTTTGGCGTGGCGAGAGGCCTCCCTGGGAGCGTGGCTATGTTGCTTTCGACACCCCCATCGGCATGCCGGAGTACGTCCGCAGTTGGGGTGCGGAAAGGCTCGAAGTCGAGGACGAGTTGCTCCGCCAGCTCCCCCTTAAACCCGACCTCCAGAGCGCATGGCTCCTGAGCTTTTGTGCGGCGCTGCGAGCAAACCATGCGCTGAGGACGGTTTTTTTGCCCGACCTTATCGCGCCGTACGCAGTGGCATGTGGCATGCCCCGCCAGGGACATAGCCCATCGCGTACACGGAACGCTTTCTTCCGCATGCGCCAACGCACGACAAGCGGACGAAACGCGTCGCCGGTTGCGATGCCTTGCACGCCCCCACCGGGTTTGCGGATCGCTGTCGTTCGGGTCATCGCCATGCCTTCTGCGATCTGGAGCGGGATAGCAGCTTGCGCCAGCAGCACGAACGGGAGCAGCTCAGGCCATGCCTGTGGCAGCTAGGCCAAGAAGGCCGCGCGGGACATGGACTTGCACGCGCTACGGCCGTTAGGGTGCCGGCTCGTTGTGGTCGGGATTGAGCTTGGAGTGCGATGGAGCGAGGAGGCAGCCCAGTTCATTCCACTCCTCGCTCGTAGCCACTCCCGCGCAGCCCCTCCCCTGCTGCGATCCAGCGCCAGGGCCGCCTACGTCGCCCGCTGGTCAGGCCTCCTCTCCTTTGCAGCCGCACGAGCACTTGCCGCGAGTCTTCTCTCGCTGCCCCTCGCCAACGCGGCCAATGTTGATGGGGAACCCCTGGAGTTGAGCGACCTCCTGGACGCTGCCTCCTCCGCTTGCGTCTCCGCACCTGAAGGGCCTTGGACCCATCTCTGGACCTCCGTCCTCTCCGCCCCTCCCGAGCCTAGGGAGCACAAGGACCGCAGGCCTTCATGCAGAGCAAAAAAAAGCGAGGATAAAGAACAAAAAAAATCCTATGCGGTGCTGCTATGCGGTGCTGCTGCGCGGCTGGTAGCTGGAGGATTCCGTAGCGGAGCTCCTGGTCTCAATGCGATAAAAGAACTTGCCATGCCATGCCTGTGCCAGGGTTGTTTCGGACACTCGTCGGACCAGTTACTGTCGGACGCACAAGCTGGGCGTCGCCTGGCAGCTTGCGGCGCGCCATGCCACAAGGATAGCCCGTTCGCGGCACCGGTCAGCTGAACGCAATAGTGTGAAGACATGCCCACCCCAAGGCCACCCAATTACAACTCACTGCGAAACAAACCAGAGCCAGCCAAAGCCAGAGCCAACCCAAGAAACATCACAAACGTTGTTAATGCAGATGAGGCGCTGCAACCCTTCTAGCAAGCGGAGAGTCGCGTGCCATAAGTTGCCAGAACGCCCCCAGTCTTGCGCAAATAAGCTGAAGTTGCAACAGCGGCGGGGCGCGCGGGTAGTGTCACGAGACCGGAATCTGAGAGCACGTGCAACCTCGCAATACGTGTACCTGTGCATGTCTAGAATCTAGAAACCGAGCAATTGAATGGACACGGGCAACAACTTGTTCTACTCGCGTTGTGACTCGATCCAAGCTCAGGACTTCCACGCGGCGGTCATCCGAATCCGGGACGTCGATGCTCACGTCACGCAGGCGAACGTTGCGGGCGACCTTCGCCCCGGCTTTATGGCCACCCTCGCCAGCACCCCCTCGAAAAGGAGGGCTCGAGATGCGAGCACACCGCGATGCAGCCCTGTAGTCGCCTAGTGGGTCAAAGCGACCGCGGCACGCTGTGCGATCGGCAGCGGCAAGTAGCGCTCGAGATGCGGCGTCAGCGAAAAAATGCAAATCAAGCGCGGGCTGCTCACTGGCGCGGGCAGCATGAGATAGCACAATGCTGCCAACCTTGCAGGAAGTCCCCAAACTTGGTTGCTTCATGCCTGCTGGCGTAGGCCAGCGGCCGTGTGGCGAGCTGCTGTGAGAGGTTTCGGTGGAGGATTGCAGCGCGCGGACCAAACGAGCGGCTTCAAGTGGGCAAGCAGTCCGCCCAGGAGACCCACAAAGCATCCCAACCCAACGAGGTCAGCTACCTAAATTCAGAGGAGTGCCAGTGAAGCAAGCGACTGGGGGCGCTCGCAAGGGCCCGACGATGCAAAGTTGGCTCCGTGACTGAGGTTTGGAAACGATATGCACAACAACGCTGTCAAGGGTGATGACCCCCTCGTACTTCCTCGATGCAGCTGGGTGAACTCCTGGCCAGTGTGCGTGACGTGCTGAGGCAAGGCCGCGGGCAGCTGAATCCCAGCGCCACCAGTCTTCCCCGAGCGCTTCTGTACCTGGATGCCGGCGTTTTTATGCGCGCATCGCCGAGCCAGGATGCTGCATCCACAACGTGCAACTTTCCCTCAGAGAAGTGCAACCTTGCCTGCGGGTCCTGCGACCGTGCGAAGAAATCGAATGGTGTCCATGGCATTGTCATCCGAAATGTTCATGAATTTTCACTGTCATTGGAGCTGCAACAGTAACGCCATCAAACACGCACTTCGACTTTGTCAAAGCGTTTGAATCGTGCTGTAAAAGCGTGCTAGCCTGCATGCTTTTATTCTGGCACAAAGCTGCTCCTGCAACCTCAGCCTAATGAATTTGCCGATGACTTGGAAGCTTTGCTTGAGGGCAACCCACCTGAGCCTAGCAGATCTTTGACCTTGGACGAAATGCCTTGGAGAATGGGCGAGCTTCCACGCGCCATTCATTGCTTGAACGTGGATAAAGCTCCTGATGACGTTGGTTTGGTTATTGAATTACTGAAGAAGGCTCCTGATGAAATCCTTTCGATGGTTTTGGATTCATTCAATAAATTTTTACTGCGAAGTAACGTGCCAGTTAAATGTTTTCACCACGTTGGCAAACGGCATGAGGACCACACGGGATTTTAAACCAATCACATATGTTCGACTGATGTACGAAGTCTTTGCCCGCACGATTCTTTTTCGCATCGAGGACACCTGGACGCATCGCAACTGCAGGAACAACACGGTTTCAGAGCGGGACGCCGTATTAAAGAACATCTCCTTGCGGCAAAAGTTTTGTTGGATAAACAACTGCAGCGAATCTGCCTCTTGGATTGCGAGCGTTGATTTTCCAAGGCATTTGACAGTGTTGAGTGGTCTGCACTTCGGACAACATGTTTTTGGGGCGATGGGGTTCAAAGATGGTTCAAGGGCTCTCTCACTCGTAAACTCAATAGTAATTCAAGAAGAAATGAACGGGAAAAAAAGGCCGTTGATGCACCAACCTGCACCGTCGCCAACTTGCACCCCATCGTCGCCCCAAAGCAAGGCTGGTTCAAAATCTGTGGGGGCGTCCGCCAAGGCTGTGTTTTGAGCCCTCGACTGTTCTTCGCTGTTCTTCCAGCCGTGTTCAGTGCTCGGAGGCAATCTGTCAAGTCTCTAGGTCTTGATTGTGGTGATGGCGTACCACCAGCACTGGACCTCAGACTTGCTGACGACCTGTTGCTGTTCGCGAAATCAGCGCAAAGTTGCTGCGCAGATGCTGGATGAGTTCCTCCGCGACAAAAACCCAGATAGTGACCACCGAAGCTGAAGCGAACCACAACCGGCAACACCGTCGGCATTTTACCGCCCAGTGACGCACAGACGTGGTTGAGCTGTTGCGTGTCTAGCCGTGGTTCAAAAGCAACATCTGCTGGATTCCTACGCAGACTGCGTCGGAAGCAGCCTTTGCAAACAAGGACGTGCTTGCGACTACCCCTGTGGCATGATTTGAAGCTGGCCACAGGGCTATCTTCCAAGCAGACTTCGCTATCATGATGTTGTTTGCACAAAATTTTACGGCGTGTTTTTGGTCCTCCTTCCGACGTCCACCGTAGCACACCAGCGGAACACGAAAGCGTTGCGTTGTTGGGAAGCCTTGCGACGTCCTACTGCATGTGGACAACGTTGTTCGCATTCCTCTTGGAATTTTGCGAGACTGCCTGATGCAAGATGGGTTAGACGTGCTTTGAAGTGGCAGCCGGTGGGGCGAGCCCTGGTAGAAGCTGTAGCATGTGGACGACTTGCCTGGAGAACCTTTGCTCGTCTCCAGCGCTGGGACAAGTGGGAAACAGCAACTACGAACAACAACATGGAATGCATCGCACGATGATGATCTGCAAGCTTGTGATGGGGCAGCAATCCGCACAAAAGATGCTTATAGACCGTTTCTCCTGTACCCTAAAGAGGGCACTTTCGGGCGATCAGGACTCGACTCCATGGCAAACAGCACGGCCGTCCCAGATACGGAGACCGTCGCTTGCGAGGTTGAAGTCGCGCTCACATGTTTCAACATGGACGTTTGTGTTGACGTGTAAATTCGTTGCCAGATCTTGCCTAGGCTCGAGAGTTCACTTGGCCTCTTGGCGGCTTAAAGTTCGCTTGTTTATCGCGAACACAAGCAAAACACAAACCATGCGCATGTCCAAGTGGAACGCCACGATTCTTTGCTACGAAGTGAGTAGGCTCGGAACCCGGGATTTTTGTGCATCCGGGCAGACGCACGAGCCATGGCCCGCTCGAGGGCATGGTGCAAATGCGCGTCGAAAGAGCATTTTCTTGCGGATGCGGCAGGCAAGCGGATTTGCGGGCTTGGTCTGGCAGGCGCAACTCAGCGCTGACCCCGCTCAAAAGAAAACGTTGTGGCTTGTTGCCTGCAGCTTTGCAAGCTCCAGCGTCGGCACGCCCACGAAATATCACCTGAGAAATCCATGGCCCTCGGCTGTGCAATGAATCTGGACGTACACGAAAATCGCATCCGTTCGCAAGGTGGCAAGTCGTCAACAGCCTCGCCACCAGCAACTTCCAGATCAACACAACGTCATCATCAGCAACGTTCTCGACGAGCTCTACCTACGGCAACGGCTGCCGCTATCACACTGACCCTCACATCCCTCACACCTCGTTGACGATCACAGTTACACAAAATTGGCAAGGTGGACAGCTCTTGATTCAGGCTGGACCAATCTGGCAAAGACATGGGTCTGAACGGTTTTTCGAACATCTGGCAAGAACATCCGGCAATAGGTTGTCTATGGTTGTTTTTTTTTGCAGAAGATGAAAGATCCTCGCAACGAATGGGCCGCCTTGAGATCCCCGGTATGGTGACATCCTGTGCACTGTTGGTGCTGCTCAATACGGACAGGGTGAAGCTCTGCCAAAGACACAGCCTCCTCACCAAACACCCTCAGGTTTGAAGTGTTCCGTACACAGTCTTAAGCTTTCAGAAGTAGTCATGCGAGTGTTATATACATATACATAGGAAACATAGCATTTGTAACCATAGCAGCATGAATGCGCTGGAGTTGTACGGCGGACGGAGGGTTGCCTGAAGGAGCTTTAGGGTGTGTTCCGGGAGACTTCCCGCAAGGCCCGACATGGCTTTTCTTTTTCCTTCGAGAAGCCAAATTTGCGTGAGAAACGTAATATACTCAAATCCTATCAGCATCATCGTCTTTTTGATTGCTACCCACATCGCTAAACATGGTGTTATCATTGTAATCATCATCAATGTTTGTCAACTCCATATTCCTATCCCAACTTTTGCTCTTTGTCTTCTTGCAACGATAACACCAAGTATAATTAATAATCATCGCAAGATTGTACAAGCATTTCTGATTTCGATTGTTCTTTTGCCTTTATTCTCGTGATGACAACGACTATCATCATGAGAAGAATCGTGAAATCTTCTGTTGCCCCGAACCGCTCAGACCCGTAAGCGCCTTGGGGTTTGTGACTAAAGCACTTGGCACCAAAAAAACAAGAGGCGCAAACGGACTCGAGCCAGGTGACAGGTGTGAACAATCGAGGACACGGTCGATACCGGAGCCCATTCCTGATTCTAATGATTGCCGCAGCCGTCTATGTCACCCAAGACCCTAATGAAGAAGGTGAGCATGGCCGAGGCTGGGAGAATCCCGGATTGAAGGTTTTTTTGCTATGGCTGTGCACGCTGGTCTGCACGCATTTGGCGCCGACTCTGCAAAAGAAGAGCTTCCGCAGCCTACGCGCTATCGTGGCATATTGGACGTGTGGTCCTAGCGTTCCTTCTGGAACGGCTTGATCGCAGACATCGTTCTCATAACGTTTGAGCACTTCAATCCAATAAGGAAACTGCATTCCCCTTCTACGTCCTGCTACCTGATACGATCCTTGTAAGCTGAAGTAAAGATCACAGAACGCGGTGGGAAGCTGGGTTCGGCGGCATACTGACACGGCGTGCAGGGGCTTACGCTCAGCCTGAATAAGAACTCTGGGGGGAAGGTGTGGTCGCACCAGACTGTGTTATTGGAACCAAGGAATAGAAGAAGGCCTCTTTGCCAAATGACTTTCCATAGAAATTTGGACGACATGGCGCTATTCTTTTTAGTTGCGGCGTGGAGCATCGGATCTCTACAGACCTTTCTCTGATGATGCCGTCCAATCCGGTTCAATTCTTGATGAGACCTCCGATGAATCAAGTGAAGAGTCTGCAAAAGGATGAGGCAAGTCAATGGTGGCTGATCGACTCGGGAGCGTCGGTGACTGTGATTACGAAAAGATACTATATAGAGGAGTTCCATATCTTGGAACAGGCTACAAACATAGCGGGAGAGTGCTTCGCGCCCCGAAAACCAAGTGCTGCTGAGTACCTCTCATGAGGTCCCAAAAATGTGCCACAGAACCAAAACCTCTGGTTCTAGAAGCCGCCAGCGTCAAGCGTCAAACGATTCACAAATACATAGAAGCCGCAAGGGTCAAACCATGGATCCCCGATTCCGTGCGGCGCAATCTGGACAGGCTAACCCACGGGCTTTATTATGCGCGCTCAGATCAAGTCGAGGATGGGCGATCCTGGCCTCTCGGCGGCCCTTTCTTGCGAAGCCTGTGCCTCGGCTCAAAATCCAACTTTGCGGGAAACGTTCCTACAAGTCAGAGAACCAGGCCTCTACGCAAGGTCTCCCTCGGCTTCTGAGGTTTCGTAGCGCACAACCATCTCGAAATTACACCTGCTCGCGCAGGCATAACGTGCGACCCGGCATAAGCACTGGACCACAGTCCACTTGAGCGTTTTGGCCTGTAACACTCCAGACCAAGTGACTTGAAGTCCAACCCGGGCGCTGCTTCCGCCCACATGTCCACGTCTTTGGAGCCAAGTCAGTATGCTTGCCATCGGAATTTGCAGCATCCAAGTCTTCATGCCATGAACTGGTAGACCTCGCATTCCGCTGCTATCTTGCAGGCCTGCCCATGCCGCCCAGTAAAGCATTCGCCTCAAAGTTCTTCTAGCACCTTTGCCTTAAATGACAAAGCCATCCGGCCCACAATAGCCTTCCTTGGTCCACCACCTTCCTTTTTTCTGCCAGGTGCATCTGAACATCTTTGGCCTGGCGAACAGTGAATGTCTTGTTGTCGAGCATAAACTGGGCGGATGCCATACCGCGGGCAGTGTGGGCAGCCAGAACGTCGAAGTCAAGGGTGTGAATCAGGATTTGTCCGCGCAAATCGCGGACCAGCTGATAGCTTCTTGAAGCAACACGGCAGGCGGATCTTGGACAGGCGATTTGGGCAGCTGCGGCGGATCTGCATTGGCTTGGGCTGTTCTGCGCATCTACATATCAGTTTGGCTAAAGAGATGCGGCAAGTTAGAAAAAAGATACAGGAAGACAGCCAAAGATCGGGGCCCACAACTCGCTCACCCAAAGGCACTGCACATCTCGGAGCTTTGTTGGATGTCAATATTCCTGCTGAGCTTTCATTGCATGATGAGTTTGATCGCACTGTTCGTAACTTTGGAATGAAACTTCATTTGCGCCAGCTTGATGAGTGGATGAACAAACATGGCTTTGACACTTAGCCAGCCTACACTTTAGACAAAGGTACCAGCGCCAGCAGGTGACGAGAGTATGTGACTTGCAGATTCCAAGCCACTGGCAACTGCTTCCAGTCAATCGTCTTGGTCGACACTTTCCTGGCAAAGCTCTCTTTTGCAGCTTCGTCAATCCTTTTTGCAAAGTAATTCTCGACGATGCTTCCGCCGGTCGGTCCATCTCTGACACCTTTGGGCATGTTTGCTTATCACAAAATCCTTTACGCTTTGGTTTCCGCAGCATGCAACGGGATTTTCCTTCAGCGAAATTTTGGAGTTCCTACTGCAGCAAGGGGTGCAAATAGACGTGGACAATGGCATGGAAACTACACGTGTGCGAAGGTTGGTGTGCAAAACTCTTAAAGACAAATGGGTTCAGCAACAGCTTAAATGGTGCAATGGTGGTTATGTTCTCAGTCTTGTTTCCGGTGCCAAAGCAGACAAGAGTGAGTGTGGGAATCCAAGCTGAGATGATGAGTGGTGGAGGCCATCCGGTCGCAGAAGGATGCGTTAACAACAATGGTTGTCACACTCACTGGAAGATGCAACCACCATGCATCTTGCCACACACCACCAGACACAGCAAATCCGAACATTGCATCCTTGTGCCGAGTGCCGCAAACTGCTTTGAGTGAATGTTTGCTTGAGTAGCATCTTGAATGGTGGCAACTCCACGGCACTGCTTGATCGCGGTCAGGGGCTTGATAATCACCGGATGAACGGGATCGGAAGAAAGAACGGCAGGCAGGAAATCGATCACTCTGCGCCTGGTACGCAGACCCCCCAGACCATTCCTTTTAATTTAGTTGTTTAGTGCGCAAGCTGATACCTTGAGGGCGGAGGCAGAGAGTTGGCCCAGCGCAATGAAGCTATGGCGCAGCAGCACACCCTCGTTTGCGCAGCTTTGCAGTGCGAAAAGCCGACAGGAGATTTTGGAAAAGTGTCTCTCAGCTTCGACTTTGGATGATTGCATGCATAAATGTTCCACTGTGCGTTCAGAGCTCTGGCTTTGCTCTTTTTGAGCTTTTGCGTGCTGTAGCAGCAGATCTGTGTTCCTTGCACACAGCTCCTCCGCCCTGGAGGGTTTCGAGAACTTGAGGTTTTGGACAGATCCTCCCTCAGTGTCTTTTGCCCTCAAGTTTGATTTGGCCAACCGAGTGGATTGCAGCCTGGAACGTCTTTGGCATTTTTGCACAGACATTCGTCTGTGGCCTCCGTGTGCTTCTTTGAAGTGGCAGCACCCATGACACAATGGGTTCACACTGGCACGTCTTCGCTCACCTTTGAAATTGGGCTGATAGGAAGCGAGCTTTGACTTTGCTAGTGATAGAGTTTATCGAGAGTTCTCAGCTTTGGCATCTTTTGCTCAGATTTGCTTGGAGCTTCAAACTCAGAGCTGCAAAGTCAAAAGAGAGTCTGTCCTCGCTGTGCATTAGCTTTGGCTTTAGCATAGGCTTGCTTTAGCGTAGGCTTCACCTTAGTACAAGGGCTATGGTAGTGTGGCTTGAACTAAACTGTGAACGGGTTATGTGTTTACTCATGGTTGTTTACTGTTTTGAGAAAGTCATCATGCTTTGATGCTTATGGTTCAAGCCACACACCATACAAGAGCAGCATCAGTGCAGTGCTTTGCTAGCTTTCATTTTTTCCCACCCACCACTCCCTGTCTCGGAGGCAGAGTCCTTTGATTTCAGGGATAGAGCTTCTTTGGCCACTTGGACAGTGCAGGTGTGCCTTGTTTCACCGGATGCCATCATATACCAGACCAGCATTTGTTCGCTTTGTTATCTCACTGGGCCGTGTACATTTGGGCTGGCTTTGTGCTTGGTGGTATCGAGAGTTCTCAGCTTTGGCATCTTTTGCTCAGATTTGCTTGGAGCTTCAAACTCAGAGCTGCATTTCCGGCAAAGTGAAAAGAGAGTCTGTCCTCGCTGTGCATTAGCTTTGGCTTTAGCATGGTAGTGTGGCTTGAACTAAACTGTGAACACCAGTTACTTCGCCTGTGATTGATGCTGAGATGATTGCCCAGATCGCTGAGAAGGTGAAAGCGAGTCTGAGTGTGGGAGATTTGGAGAAGTTGCTGCTGGATGAGAAGAAGAAAGCTGCTGAGCCGAGCGAATCTTCGCAAGATCGCAAAAAGGGTGAAGATCTGGATTGATTGAGGTGCTTGAAGACCTCGTAGGGTTGTGAGAAGCCCTGCAGCCATTTTAGGGTCGCCATGGCTTCCTGCACCGCCGTGGCCCGCCCGCGTTTTTCCTGATTTTGAGTCAGCGCATGAGAGTTTTCTTTCGCTGTGTGTGGGAACACGCGCTACGCTTTACACTTTGCAAGCGAGTTTTTGTCTGGTGGCAGCCGTTTTTTCGTTGGAGCTCTGCCAGCAGTTGCTCGCTGGTGAGCTTAGTTTCCGGGAAGCGAGGTTAAGGAGTATGACCACGTCAAGGTTGAGTGCTGAGTGTGGCCTGATGCTTTGGAGCCTTGCATTAATTCGTTTGTCACGAGTTTTTCACCACGAACTTTTGGGGACCAAGACAATACCGGACCCAGGACAACTTGTCTTATGATAGGATTTGGCATGAGTTGAAGTTTGATGTCAGGGAGCTGACTTTGCGTTTGTGTTTCGTTTTGGTGGAGAGTACGCACCAAGGGAATGTGGCCAGGGCATCCCCTTACTGTTGGTTGAAGTGCCAAGCTGTGCTTGGACTTCGGATCTTTGGCATGAGCCCTCAGCAGAATGCGGGGGCTGGAAGATCGTAGCTGATACATGAGTGTTTATCATGTTTTAGATCAGCTTGTATAGTTGTTTTGCTTCGGAGTGACTGGGAATAGAAATACTTTCATGCTCTGTGGTTGTGGATGTTTGTGGAACTCCCGTGAAGGGATTCCATCTGGATATCGTCTAGATGATTTCCATAGGAAATCATGCTATGACGTTTTTGCCCAATACGTTACGTTGAGTGAGTGTGCACTGAGTAGGAACTTTGTTCTGAAGCACTTTTAAAACGTTTGTAGTTTTGCGCACTTCCCAGAGACTCCAAAAGTCTTTAAATCATGGTTAAGGGATTATGCGTTAATTTAATTTAAGCGCTATTTGCTTAATTAAAGGGTTTTATCACACCTGTTAATTAAGGGCTTTTCTTTCCCAACATGTTTCATAAAGACACTGTCTGGCATGCAAGTGAATGATCGAGATCGATGGAGCAGATCCGAGGAGATGTGTGTGTGTGTACATATCTCTCGAAAAGAACAATTGGTCTACATGCCGTCCTGTTCTGCCTGCACAATTTTAAAGGCTCGAGGTCAGCTGCATCTTGGCAGATTGATTTGTGTTGAGGTTGGTGGATCCCTCCTGAGTGAAAAGACATGGTAGCAAACATCAGCTCGCGGTGGAAAGTCATATCCCTTGCAAGACTTGCATGGTGAGGTCCCCTATATAGGAGGACTCTCCTGTCGAGGAGTGCCTCCTTGGAAAAAAATCTGCTCATGTGTATCTCCAAATTGATCTTCTTGCTTGAGAGTTTAGTCGAGTGGGAAAGGTGCTGGAGCAAGCAGGAAACCCTGAAGAGTTCTGTGCAGCCCTGCTGGGAGGAAGACCTCCTGTGTATACATGCATATGTTGACAGCCAGAGATGTCCTTGCTTGCACATAGCTCTGACTGCATGCATGCTTACCTCTGCCTGCAGACTTGTCGGCTCGAGCTTGTGTATACAGCCTAGGATTTTTTTTGTGAGAGCATGGCTGGGAAGGAGCGAGCCAAAAACACAGCTTCGCCGAAAGAAGTTGCGAAGCTGATGCGAGGTGCGAACTAGACCAAACTGCCTCCGGAGTCGGAGTACATGATAGCAGACACGAGCAAGGTCATCGAGACGTTCGAAGACTTCCTGAAAGACCTTCTCCTGGCCACCCCTCGTCCGACAGAGAAGCTTCTACTTCAAGCTTGCAAGCTAGTTTTCGAGCACACATCCAAGTCCGACTGCAAAAGCTTCGCCCAGCAGTTGGTGCGATGTGTTCAGCATGTCCGAGAATGCAAAAGTGTGACTTCGGGGAAGAAGACACCGGAAGCAGTTTGGCGGGTCCTGCAAGTGATGAAGGCGAACAAGGACCAACCATGCAGACGGCTTTCTACAACCTCGGTGAGCTCAGCAGCCAGCCCTTCAGCTGTGGATTCGAAGCCGAGTCCCGAGCCCATGGTCGAGAAAGTGAGCCTTGCCAGTAAGGCCGAACTGAGCCCTGGCAGCAAGGTACGACATGCCTACGGTCTCGCAGCCAGTCGCACAATGCAGAAAGAGGAGGATGGAGAGGACTTGCTGGAGGTCGTGGCTGTGCAGTCCTCGCAGAGCTTGCACTCCATCGCGAGCTCGGGCGAGGAGGTGTCTCCTGAAAAGGAAGGCGAAATGGAGGACGTGCCTCCTGCAGCTGACTTCAAGGACTACTTTGATGCTGGTCGTGGCTGCCATGTGAGGGCCTTTGCCTCAGGCAAGCTCGAGGAGCTGACTGCTCCGGTAAGTCGGGTGACCGGCAAGAAAGTCCTGAAGGCTGCCCTGAAGACCAAGCCTGCTGCCGGGCAGGTGAAGAAGAAGCCGGCAGGTGCAGAGACAGCAGAAGTGCCCAAGTCCTCAGAGGTGGATGTCCAAGCTGCACAGTTGGCGGAGGCGAAGCAGCAGGAGGAAACCATCTTGCATTTCGTCCGGAAGAGCACTGCCAAGAAGCCCCCGAGGACATATGTGACTGCTTGCTACTGTGACGGGTCCAAGCATAGGCAGAAACTCATCGTAGAATTTCAAGCAGCCAAGTATGCCGATCATGTCGAGAAAGCTGCGAAAGCAGTGAAGCGAATCCAAAAGGATAAGCTCACTTTCAATCGTGCCCGGCAGCTGAAATTCGCATTGGCAGAGGACTGATCGATTTTGACTCGATCTTGTCTCGCCTGGAATAGGGCAGTTTTGGCATCAGGTGCTCGCACAAATCGTCGGCCTTGCATGTTTGGTGTGCAGGAGGGGTTCTCCTAGCTCTTTAGGAGGACCTCTCCTACCTTGAGCTTGAATGGCAGGGCAGGTCAGCTGCATGCATGCTTCCTGTTGCAAATACCTATGCTCCATGCAGGAAGGTTTGGGCTCAAAAATTAGAAGGTCAGACTTGTCCCTGGAACCTATATAGCTTGGCTCCCCGGCATGGATCTGGGGGCGATGACGGATGCCCAAGTTCGCGAGTGGCTTCGAAGCTTGCCGAACTACCAGGTGCTTCGTTTGCACGAGCTGGTCATGGAACAGATGCCTCGTCCTGCTGCACCAGCTCCAAAAGGACCATGCTCGCACTGCCAATCGAGGCTGTGTACTCGGAGGACTGCATGCGAAGATCATGTCGGCAGATGCTCCTGCCACGTGTGCTACAAGGACTGGAAGCACAGCCGTCCCAAAGGTGGCAAGGGTGGGCATGGAGCCTCAGGCTCAAGTTTCCCACTTCCTGCTGCAGGCCATTAAGAGCCTGCACGTTTCGCGAGTGGCTTCGAAGCTTAAAAGAAGAACACACACCCTCTGATTTGCCGATGAAATACTTTTAGGTAGATACGAAATTTCAGATTTGTTTTCCGTTTGCTTAACATGTTTTCATTTAAGAGGTTCTGTGGCAGATCTGCTTGCTGGAGTGACTCATGCATGAGAGTGTGCAGTGCATGCAGAGTAGGAGGAGATGCTGTGAGGTGCAGTGCAGGTGAGACTTGTTGTTTGAGCTTCGTTGCCTGCCAGCCAGCTTCTCGGCCCAAGCTAAAGCCTTCAGTGCAGCCCCAGACCTCTGTCTGCCACAAGCAGGGATGTCTTGGCATCATCAGTCAGGTTCTGGTTCTGGTGTCGCTTGGCTGCATTAGTTTTGGCTGCATTTTGTGTGCTCAGATTGTTGCCCAGGGTTCTCTGCAGTCCTGTCGCTGAGGGGTGGGGCTCCAGCTGGAAGGATCGTGGCCACGACAAGAAGGGTGAAGGCTCCCAGTGGTGGAAGAAGGACGACGACCCGTGGGACGAGGACCCCAATGACATGTCCGGCATCGATGTGAGAAAGTGCAAGAAATGCAAGCACAACTGGTCCTATGTGCGGGAGGGTGGCTGCCTAAACACAAAGTGCAACATGTCAGCATCCAGATTTTTCAGGAGGCTCTCCTTCACTCTAGGAGGGTCTCCTTCAAGTTGAGCCTTGCAGTTTTTAGGAGGTTCTCCTGTATAGGAGGGTCTCCTGTATAGGAGGGTCTCCTCGCTAAGGTGAGCTCTACATCTACTCGGCCAACCGAGAGAACCTCTGGGATCCCTACAGCAAGGGCAGTGGAGGCCGGTGGGACCTGAAGGAGTTTGCCAACTACATTGAGCCCACCTTGGCGAAGAAGAAGAAGAAGAACAGGGGCAAGCAGCGAAAGGTGTGGTGGGCCAAGGTCAAGGGGTGGAAGGATGCCGGTGAGCCGGAGTTTCAGCCACCGAGTGATGAAGAGGAAGAAGATCCAGGCCAAGAGGGCCAAGAGCAAGCCGAAGCGGTGCCTTTCCGGCAGAAAGACTTTCAGAGTTTCCTGTGTTGCTTGTGTTTTCTTTGTTCCCGCGTGAAGCCAACGAAAAGGAGGGCTCGAGATGCGAGCACACCGCGATGCAGCCCTGTAGTCGCCTAGTGGGTCAAAGCGACCGCGGCACGCTGTGCGATCGGCAGCGGCAAGTAGCGCTCGAGATGCGGCGTCAGCGAAAAAATGCAAATCAAGCGCGGGCTGCTCACTGGCGCGGGCAGCATGAGATAGCACAATGCTGCCAACCTTGCAGGAAGTCCCCAAACTTGGTTGCTTCATGCCTGCTGGCGTAGGCCAGCGGCCGTGTGGCGAGCTGCTGTGAGAGGTTTCGGTGGAGGATTGCAGCGCGCGGACCAAACGAGCGGCTTCAAGTGGGCAAGCAGTCCGCCCAGGAGACCCACAAAGCATCCCAACCCAACGAGGTCAGCTACCTAAATTCAGAGGAGTGCCAGTGAAGCAAGCGACTGGGGGCGCTCGCAAGGGCCCGACGATGCAAAGTTGGCTCCGTGACTGAGGTTTGGAAACGATATGCACAACAACGCTGTCAAGGGTGATGACCCCCTCGTACTTCCTCGATGCAGCTGGGTGAACTCCTGGCCAGTGTGCGTGACGTGCTGAGGCAAGGCCGCGGGCAGCTGAATCCCAGCGCCACCAGTCTTCCCCGAGCGCTTCTGTACCTGGATGCCGGCGTTTTTATGCGCGCATCGCCGAGCCAGGATGCTGCATCCACAACGTGCAACTTTCCCTCAGAGAAGTGCAACCTTGCCTGCGGGTCCTGCGACCGTGCGAAGAAATCGAATGGTGTCCATGGCATTGTCATCCGAAATGTTCATGAATTTTCACTGTCATTGGAGCTGCAACAGTAACGCCATCAAACACGCACTTCGACTTTGTCAAAGCGTTTGAATCGTGCTGTAAAAGCGTGCTAGCCTGCATGCTTTTATTCTGGCACAAAGCTGCTCCTGCAACCTCAGCCTAATGAATTTGCCGATGACTTGGAAGCTTTGCTTGAGGGCAACCCACCTGAGCCTAGCAGATCTTTGACCTTGGACGAAATGCCTTGGAGAATGGGCGAGCTTCCACGCGCCATTCATTGCTTGAACGTGGATAAAGCTCCTGATGACGTTGGTTTGGTTATTGAATTACTGAAGAAGGCTCCTGATGAAATCCTTTCGATGGTTTTGGATTCATTCAATAAATTTTTACTGCGAAGTAACGTGCCAGTTAAATGTTTTCACCACGTTGGCAAACGGCATGAGGACCACACGGGATTTTAAACCAATCACATATGTTCGACTGATGTACGAAGTCTTTGCCCGCACGATTCTTTTTCGCATCGAGGACACCTGGACGCATCGCAACTGCAGGAACAACACGGTTTCAGAGCGGGACGCCGTATTAAAGAACATCTCCTTGCGGCAAAAGTTTTGTTGGATAAACAACTGCAGCGAATCTGCCTCTTGGATTGCGAGCGTTGATTTTCCAAGGCATTTGACAGTGTTGAGTGGTCTGCACTTCGGACAACATGTTTTTGGGGCGATGGGGTTCAAAGATGGTTCAAGGGCTCTCTCACTCGTAAACTCAATAGTAATTCAAGAAGAAATGAACGGGAAAAAAAGGCCGTTGATGCACCAACCTGCACCGTCGCCAACTTGCACCCCATCGTCGCCCCAAAGCAAGGCTGGTTCAAAATCTGTGGGGGCGTCCGCCAAGGCTGTGTTTTGAGCCCTCGACTGTTCTTCGCTGTTCTTCCAGCCGTGTTCAGTGCTCGGAGGCAATCTGTCAAGTCTCTAGGTCTTGATTGTGGTGATGGCGTACCACCAGCACTGGACCTCAGACTTGCTGACGACCTGTTGCTGTTCGCGAAATCAGCGCAAAGTTGCTGCGCAGATGCTGGATGAGTTCCTCCGCGACAAAAACCCAGATAGTGACCACCGAAGCTGAAGCGAACCACAACCGGCAACACCGTCGGCATTTTACCGCCCAGTGACGCACAGACGTGGTTGAGCTGTTGCGTGTCTAGCCGTGGTTCAAAAGCAACATCTGCTGGATTCCTACGCAGACTGCGTCGGAAGCAGCCTTTGCAAACAAGGACGTGCTTGCGACTACCCCTGTGGCATGATTTGAAGCTGGCCACAGGGCTATCTTCCAAGCAGACTTCGCTATCATGATGTTGTTTGCACAAAATTTTACGGCGTGTTTTTGGTCCTCCTTCCGACGTCCACCGTAGCACACCAGCGGAACACGAAAGCGTTGCGTTGTTGGGAAGCCTTGCGACGTCCTACTGCATGTGGACAACGTTGTTCGCATTCCTCTTGGAATTTTGCGAGACTGCCTGATGCAAGATGGGTTAGACGTGCTTTGAAGTGGCAGCCGGTGGGGCGAGCCCTGGTAGAAGCTGTAGCATGTGGACGACTTGCCTGGAGAACCTTTGCTCGTCTCCAGCGCTGGGACAAGTGGGAAACAGCAACTACGAACAACAACATGGAATGCATCGCACGATGATGATCTGCAAGCTTGTGATGGGGCAGCAATCCGCACAAAAGATGCTTATAGACCGTTTCTCCTGTACCCTAAAGAGGGCACTTTCGGGCGATCAGGACTCGACTCCATGGCAAACAGCACGGCCGTCCCAGATACGGAGACCGTCGCTTGCGAGGTTGAAGTCGCGCTCACATGTTTCAACATGGACGTTTGTGTTGACGTGTAAATTCGTTGCCAGATCTTGCCTAGGCTCGAGAGTTCACTTGGCCTCTTGGCGGCTTAAAGTTCGCTTGTTTATCGCGAACACAAGCAAAACACAAACCATGCGCATGTCCAAGTGGAACGCCACGATTCTTTGCTACGAAGTGAGTAGGCTCGGAACCCGGGATTTTTGTGCATCCGGGCAGACGCACGAGCCATGGCCCGCTCGAGGGCATGGTGCAAATGCGCGTCGAAAGAGCATTTTCTTGCGGATGCGGCAGGCAAGCGGATTTGCGGGCTTGGTCTGGCAGGCGCAACTCAGCGCTGACCCCGCTCAAAAGAAAACGTTGTGGCTTGTTGCCTGCAGCTTTGCAAGCTCCAGCGTCGGCACGCCCACGAAATATCACCTGAGAAATCCATGGCCCTCGGCTGTGCAATGAATCTGGACGTACACGAAAATCGCATCCGTTCGCAAGGTGGCAA
Source organism: Symbiodinium natans (assembly GCA_905221605.1). Classification (NCBI taxonomy): domain Eukaryota; class Dinophyceae; order Suessiales; family Symbiodiniaceae; genus Symbiodinium; species Symbiodinium natans. The sequence goes on along the minus strand of CAJNDS010000755.1, from coordinate 38,896 downwards.
GTCGTCAACAGCCTCGCCACCAGCAACTTCCAGATCAACACAACGTCATCATCAGCAACGTTCTCGACGAGCTCTACCTACGGCAACGGCTGCCGCTATCACACTGACCCTCACATCCCTCACACCTCGTTGACGATCACAGTTACACAAAATTGGCAAGGTGGACAGCTCTTGATTCAGGCTGGACCAATCTGGCAAAGACATGGGTCTGAACGGTTTTTCGAACATCTGGCAAGAACATCCGGCAATAGGTTGTCTATGGTTGTTTTTTTTTGCAGAAGATGAAAGATCCTCGCAACGAATGGGCCGCCTTGAGATCCCCGGTATGGTGACATCCTGTGCACTGTTGGTGCTGCTCAATACGGACAGGGTGAAGCTCTGCCAAAGACACAGCCTCCTCACCAAACACCCTCAGGTTTGAAGTGTTCCGTACACAGTCTTAAGCTTTCAGAAGTAGTCATGCGAGTGTTATATACATATACATAGGAAACATAGCATTTGTAACCATAGCAGCATGAATGCGCTGGAGTTGTACGGCGGACGGAGGGTTGCCTGAAGGAGCTTTAGGGTGTGTTCCGGGAGACTTCCCGCAAGGCCCGACATGGCTTTTCTTTTTCCTTCGAGAAGCCAAATTTGCGTGAGAAACGTAATATACTCAAATCCTATCAGCATCATCGTCTTTTTGATTGCTACCCACATCGCTAAACATGGTGTTATCATTGTAATCATCATCAATGTTTGTCAACTCCATATTCCTATCCCAACTTTTGCTCTTTGTCTTCTTGCAACGATAACACCAAGTATAATTAATAATCATCGCAAGATTGTACAAGCATTTCTGATTTCGATTGTTCTTTTGCCTTTATTCTCGTGATGACAACGACTATCATCATGAGAAGAATCGTGAAATCTTCTGTTGCCCCGAACCGCTCAGACCCGTAAGCGCCTTGGGGTTTGTGACTAAAGCACTTGGCACCAAAAAAACAAGAGGCGCAAACGGACTCGAGCCAGGTGACAGGTGTGAACAATCGAGGACACGGTCGATACCGGAGCCCATTCCTGATTCTAATGATTGCCGCAGCCGTCTATGTCACCCAAGACCCTAATGAAGAAGGTGAGCATGGCCGAGGCTGGGAGAATCCCGGATTGAAGGTTTTTTTGCTATGGCTGTGCACGCTGGTCTGCACGCATTTGGCGCCGACTCTGCAAAAGAAGAGCTTCCGCAGCCTACGCGCTATCGTGGCATATTGGACGTGTGGTCCTAGCGTTCCTTCTGGAACGGCTTGATCGCAGACATCGTTCTCATAACGTTTGAGCACTTCAATCCAATAAGGAAACTGCATTCCCCTTCTACGTCCTGCTACCTGATACGATCCTTGTAAGCTGAAGTAAAGATCACAGAACGCGGTGGGAAGCTGGGTTCGGCGGCATACTGACACGGCGTGCAGGGGCTTACGCTCAGCCTGAATAAGAACTCTGGGGGGAAGGTGTGGTCGCACCAGACTGTGTTATTGGAACCAAGGAATAGAAGAAGGCCTCTTTGCCAAATGACTTTCCATAGAAATTTGGACGACATGGCGCTATTCTTTTTAGTTGCGGCGTGGAGCATCGGATCTCTACAGACCTTTCTCTGATGATGCCGTCCAATCCGGTTCAATTCTTGATGAGACCTCCGATGAATCAAGTGAAGAGTCTGCAAAAGGATGAGGCAAGTCAATGGTGGCTGATCGACTCGGGAGCGTCGGTGACTGTGATTACGAAAAGATACTATATAGAGGAGTTCCATATCTTGGAACAGGCTACAAACATAGCGGGAGAGTGCTTCGCGCCCCGAAAACCAAGTGCTGCTGAGTACCTCTCATGAGGTCCCAAAAATGTGCCACAGAACCAAAACCTCTGGTTCTAGAAGCCGCCAGCGTCAAGCGTCAAACGATTCACAAATACATAGAAGCCGCAAGGGTCAAACCATGGATCCCCGATTCCGTGCGGCGCAATCTGGACAGGCTAACCCACGGGCTTTATTATGCGCGCTCAGATCAAGTCGAGGATGGGCGATCCTGGCCTCTCGGCGGCCCTTTCTTGCGAAGCCTGTGCCTCGGCTCAAAATCCAACTTTGCGGGAAACGTTCCTACAAGTCAGAGAACCAGGCCTCTACGCAAGGTCTCCCTCGGCTTCTGAGGTTTCGTAGCGCACAACCATCTCGAAATTACACCTGCTCGCGCAGGCATAACGTGCGACCCGGCATAAGCACTGGACCACAGTCCACTTGAGCGTTTTGGCCTGTAACACTCCAGACCAAGTGACTTGAAGTCCAACCCGGGCGCTGCTTCCGCCCACATGTCCACGTCTTTGGAGCCAAGTCAGTATGCTTGCCATCGGAATTTGCAGCATCCAAGTCTTCATGCCATGAACTGGTAGACCTCGCATTCCGCTGCTATCTTGCAGGCCTGCCCATGCCGCCCAGTAAAGCATTCGCCTCAAAGTTCTTCTAGCACCTTTGCCTTAAATGACAAAGCCATCCGGCCCACAATAGCCTTCCTTGGTCCACCACCTTCCTTTTTTCTGCCAGGTGCATCTGAACATCTTTGGCCTGGCGAACAGTGAATGTCTTGTTGTCGAGCATAAACTGGGCGGATGCCATACCGCGGGCAGTGTGGGCAGCCAGAACGTCGAAGTCAAGGGTGTGAATCAGGATTTGTCCGCGCAAATCGCGGACCAGCTGATAGCTTCTTGAAGCAACACGGCAGGCGGATCTTGGACAGGCGATTTGGGCAGCTGCGGCGGATCTGCATTGGCTTGGGCTGTTCTGCGCATCTACATATCAGTTTGGCTAAAGAGATGCGGCAAGTTAGAAAAAAGATACAGGAAGACAGCCAAAGATCGGGGCCCACAACTCGCTCACCCAAAGGCACTGCACATCTCGGAGCTTTGTTGGATGTCAATATTCCTGCTGAGCTTTCATTGCATGATGAGTTTGATCGCACTGTTCGTAACTTTGGAATGAAACTTCATTTGCGCCAGCTTGATGAGTGGATGAACAAACATGGCTTTGACACTTAGCCAGCCTACACTTTAGACAAAGGTACCAGCGCCAGCAGGTGACGAGAGTATGTGACTTGCAGATTCCAAGCCACTGGCAACTGCTTCCAGTCAATCGTCTTGGTCGACACTTTCCTGGCAAAGCTCTCTTTTGCAGCTTCGTCAATCCTTTTTGCAAAGTAATTCTCGACGATGCTTCCGCCGGTCGGTCCATCTCTGACACCTTTGGGCATGTTTGCTTATCACAAAATCCTTTACGCTTTGGTTTCCGCAGCATGCAACGGGATTTTCCTTCAGCGAAATTTTGGAGTTCCTACTGCAGCAAGGGGTGCAAATAGACGTGGACAATGGCATGGAAACTACACGTGTGCGAAGGTTGGTGTGCAAAACTCTTAAAGACAAATGGGTTCAGCAACAGCTTAAATGGTGCAATGGTGGTTATGTTCTCAGTCTTGTTTCCGGTGCCAAAGCAGACAAGAGTGAGTGTGGGAATCCAAGCTGAGATGATGAGTGGTGGAGGCCATCCGGTCGCAGAAGGATGCGTTAACAACAATGGTTGTCACACTCACTGGAAGATGCAACCACCATGCATCTTGCCACACACCACCAGACACAGCAAATCCGAACATTGCATCCTTGTGCCGAGTGCCGCAAACTGCTTTGAGTGAATGTTTGCTTGAGTAGCATCTTGAATGGTGGCAACTCCACGGCACTGCTTGATCGCGGTCAGGGGCTTGATAATCACCGGATGAACGGGATCGGAAGAAAGAACGGCAGGCAGGAAATCGATCACTCTGCGCCTGGTACGCAGACCCCCCAGACCATTCCTTTTAATTTAGTTGTTTAGTGCGCAAGCTGATACCTTGAGGGCGGAGGCAGAGAGTTGGCCCAGCGCAATGAAGCTATGGCGCAGCAGCACACCCTCGTTTGCGCAGCTTTGCAGTGCGAAAAGCCGACAGGAGATTTTGGAAAAGTGTCTCTCAGCTTCGACTTTGGATGATTGCATGCATAAATGTTCCACTGTGCGTTCAGAGCTCTGGCTTTGCTCTTTTTGAGCTTTTGCGTGCTGTAGCAGCAGATCTGTGTTCCTTGCACACAGCTCCTCCGCCCTGGAGGGTTTCGAGAACTTGAGGTTTTGGACAGATCCTCCCTCAGTGTCTTTTGCCCTCAAGTTTGATTTGGCCAACCGAGTGGATTGCAGCCTGGAACGTCTTTGGCATTTTTGCACAGACATTCGTCTGTGGCCTCCGTGTGCTTCTTTGAAGTGGCAGCACCCATGACACAATGGGTTCACACTGGCACGTCTTCGCTCACCTTTGAAATTGGGCTGATAGGAAGCGAGCTTTGACTTTGCTAGTGATAGAGTTTATCGAGAGTTCTCAGCTTTGGCATCTTTTGCTCAGATTTGCTTGGAGCTTCAAACTCAGAGCTGCAAAGTCAAAAGAGAGTCTGTCCTCGCTGTGCATTAGCTTTGGCTTTAGCATAGGCTTGCTTTAGCGTAGGCTTCACCTTAGTACAAGGGCTATGGTAGTGTGGCTTGAACTAAACTGTGAACGGGTTATGTGTTTACTCATGGTTGTTTACTGTTTTGAGAAAGTCATCATGCTTTGATGCTTATGGTTCAAGCCACACACCATACAAGAGCAGCATCAGTGCAGTGCTTTGCTAGCTTTCATTTTTTCCCACCCACCACTCCCTGTCTCGGAGGCAGAGTCCTTTGATTTCAGGGATAGAGCTTCTTTGGCCACTTGGACAGTGCAGGTGTGCCTTGTTTCACCGGATGCCATCATATACCAGACCAGCATTTGTTCGCTTTGTTATCTCACTGGGCCGTGTACATTTGGGCTGGCTTTGTGCTTGGTGGTATCGAGAGTTCTCAGCTTTGGCATCTTTTGCTCAGATTTGCTTGGAGCTTCAAACTCAGAGCTGCATTTCCGGCAAAGTGAAAAGAGAGTCTGTCCTCGCTGTGCATTAGCTTTGGCTTTAGCATAGGTTGTACACCTTAGTACAAGGGCTATGGTAGTGTGGCTTGAACTAAACTGTGAACACCAGTTACTTCGCCTGTGATTGATGCTGAGATGATTGCCCAGATCGCTGAGAAGGTGAAAGCGAGTCTGAGTGTGGGAGATTTGGAGAAGTTGCTGCTGGATGAGAAGAAGAAAGCTGCTGAGCCGAGCGAATCTTCGCAAGATCGCAAAAAGGGTGAAGATCTGGATTGATTGAGGTGCTTGAAGACCTCGTAGGGTTGTGAGAAGCCCTGCAGCCATTTTAGGGTCGCCATGGCTTCCTGCACCGCCGTGGCCCGCCCGCGTTTTTCCTGATTTTGAGTCAGCGCATGAGAGTTTTCTTTCGCTGTGTGTGGGAACACGCGCTACGCTTTACACTTTGCAAGCGAGTTTTTGTCTGGTGGCAGCCGTTTTTTCGTTGGAGCTCTGCCAGCAGTTGCTCGCTGGTGAGCTTAGTTTCCGGGAAGCGAGGTTAAGGAGTATGACCACGTCAAGGTTGAGTGCTGAGTGTGGCCTGATGCTTTGGAGCCTTGCATTAATTCGTTTGTCACGAGTTTTTCACCACGAACTTTTGGGGACCAAGACAATACCGGACCCAGGACAACTTGTCTTATGATAGGATTTGGCATGAGTTGAAGTTTGATGTCAGGGAGCTGACTTTGCGTTTGTGTTTCGTTTTGGTGGAGAGTACGCACCAAGGGAATGTGGCCAGGGCATCCCCTTACTGTTGGTTGAAGTGCCAAGCTGTGCTTGGACTTCGGATCTTTGGCATGAGCCCTCAGCAGAATGCGGGGGCTGGAAGATCGTAGCTGATACATGAGTGTTTATCATGTTTTAGATCAGCTTGTATAGTTGTTTTGCTTCGGAGTGACTGGGAATAGAAATACTTTCATGCTCTGTGGTTGTGGATGTTTGTGGAACTCCCGTGAAGGGATTCCATCTGGATATCGTCTAGATGATTTCCATAGGAAATCATGCTATGACGTTTTTGCCCAATACGTTACGTTGAGTGAGTGTGCACTGAGTAGGAACTTTGTTCTGAAGCACTTTTAAAACGTTTGTAGTTTTGCGCACTTCCCAGAGACTCCAAAAGTCTTTAAATCATGGTTAAGGGATTATGCGTTAATTTAATTTAAGCGCTATTTGCTTAATTAAAGGGTTTTATCACACCTGTTAATTAAGGGCTTTTCTTTCCCAACATGTTTCATAAAGACACTGTCTGGCATGCAAGTGAATGATCGAGATCGATGGAGCAGATCCGAGGAGATGTGTGTGTGTGTACATATCTCTCGAAAAGAACAATTGGTCTACATGCCGTCCTGTTCTGCCTGCACAATTTTAAAGGCTCGAGGTCAGCTGCATCTTGGCAGATTGATTTGTGTTGAGGTTGGTGGATCCCTCCTGAGTGAAAAGACATGGTAGCAAACATCAGCTCGCGGTGGAAAGTCATATCCCTTGCAAGACTTGCATGGTGAGGTCCCCTATATAGGAGGACTCTCCTGTCGAGGAGTGCCTCCTTGGAAAAAAATCTGCTCATGTGTATCTCCAAATTGATCTTCTTGCTTGAGAGTTTAGTCGAGTGGGAAAGGTGCTGGAGCAAGCAGGAAACCCTGAAGAGTTCTGTGCAGCCCTGCTGGGAGGAAGACCTCCTGTGTATACATGCATATGTTGACAGCCAGAGATGTCCTTGCTTGCACATAGCTCTGACTGCATGCATGCTTACCTCTGCCTGCAGACTTGTCGGCTCGAGCTTGTGTATACAGCCTAGGATTTTTTTTTGTGAGAGCATGGCTGGGAAGGAGCGAGCCAAAAACACAGCTTCGCCGAAAGAAGTTGCGAAGCTGATGCGAGGTGCGAACTTGACCAAACTGCCTCCGGAGTCGGAGTACATGATAGCAGACACGAGCAAGGTCATCGAGACGTTCGAAGACTTCCTGAAAGACCTTCTCCTGGCCACCCCTCGTCCGACAGAGAAGCTTCTACTTCAAGCTTGCAAGCTAGTTTTCGAGCACACATCCAAGTCCGACTGCAAAAGCTTCGCCCAGCAGTTGGTGCGATGTGTTCAGCATGTCCGAGAATGCAAAAGTGTGACTTCGGGGAAGAAGACACCGGAAGCAGTTTGGCGGGTCCTGCAAGTGATGAAGGCGAACAAGGACCAACCATGCAGACGGCTTTCTACAACCTCGGTGAGCTCAGCAGCCAGCCCTTCAGCTGTGGATTCGAAGCCGAGTCCCGAGCCCATGGTCGAGAAAGTGAGCCTTGCCAGTAAGGCCGAACTGAGCCCTGGCAGCAAGGTACGACATGCCTACGGTCTCGCGGCCAGTCGCACAATGCAGAAAGAGGAGGATGGAGAGGACTTGCTGGAGGTCGTGGCTGTGCAGTCCTCGCAGAGCTTGCACTCCATCGCGAGCTCGGGCGAGGAGGTGTCTCCTGAAAAGGAAGGCGAAATGGAGGACGTGCCTCCTGCAGCTGACTTCAAGGACTACTTTGATGCTGGTCGTGGCTGCCATGTGAGGGCCTTTGCCTCAGGCAAGCTCGAGGAGCTGACTGCTCCGGTGAGTCGGGTGACCGGCAAGAAAGTCCTGAAGGCTGCCCTGAAGACCAAGCCTGCTGCCGGGCAGGTGAAGAAGAAGCCGGCAGGTGCAGAGACAGCAGAAGTGCCCAAGTCCTCAGAGGTGGATGTCCAAGCTGCACAGTTGGCGGAGGCGAAGCAGCAGGAGGAAACCATCTTGCATTTCGTCCGGAAGAGCACTGCCAAGAAGCCCCCGAGGACATATGTGACTGCTTGCTACTGTGACGGGTCCAAGCATAGGCAGAAACTCATCGTAGAATTTCAAGCAGCCAAGTATGCCGATCATGTCGAGAAAGCTGCGAAAGCAGTGAAGCGAATCCAAAAGGATAAGCTCACTTTCAATCGTGCCCGGCAGCTGAAATTCGCATTGGCAGAGGACTGATCGATTTTGACTCGATCTTGTCTCGCCTGGAATAGGGCAGTTTTGGCATCAGGTGCTCGCACAAATCGTCGGCCTTGCATGTTTGGTGTGCAGGAGGGGTTCTCCTAGCTCTTTAGGAGGACCTCTCCTACCTTGAGCTTGAATGGCAGGGCAGGTCAGCTGCATGCATGCTTCCTGTTGCAAATACCTATGCTCCATGCAGGAAGGTTTGGGCTCAAAAATTAGAAGGTCAGACTTGTCCCTGGAACCTATATAGCTTGGCTCCCCGGCATGGATCTGGGGGCGATGACGGATGCCCAAGTTCGCGAGTGGCTTCGAAGCTTGCCGAACTACCAGGTGCTTCGTTTGCACGAGCTGGTCATGGAACAGATGCCTCGTCCTGCTGCACCAGCTCCAAAAGGACCATGCTCGCACTGCCAATCGAGGCTGTGTACTCGGAGGACTGCATGCGAAGATCATGTCGGCAGATGCTCCTGCCACGTGTGCTACAAGGACTGGAAGCACAGCCGTCCCAAAGGTGGCAAGGGTGGGCATGGAGCCTCAGGCTCAAGTTTCCCACTTCCTGCTGCAGGCCATTAAGAGCCTGCACGTTTCGCGAGTGGCTTCGAAGCTTAAAAGAAGAACACACACCCTCTGATTTGCCGATGAAATACTTTTAGGTAGATACGAAATTTCAGATTTGTTTTCCGTTTGCTTAACATGTTTTCATTTAAGAGGTTCTGTGGCAGATCTGCTTGCTGGAGTGACTCATGCATGAGAGTGTGCAGTGCATGCAGAGTAGGAGGAGATGCTGTGAGGTGCAGTGCAGGTGAGACTTGTTGTTTGAGCTTCGTTGCCTGCCAGCCAGCTTCTCGGCCCAAGCTAAAGCCTTCAGTGCAGCCCCAGACCTCTGTCTGCCACAAGCAGGGATGTCTTGGCATCATCAGTCAGGTTCTGGTTCTGGTGTCGCTTGGCTGCATTAGTTTTGGCTGCATTTTGTGTGCTCAGATTGTTGCCCAGGGTTCTCTGCAGTCCTGTCGCTGAGGGGTGGGGCTCCAGCTGGAAGGATCGTGGCCACGACAAGAAGGGTGAAGGCTCCCAGTGGTGGAAGAAGGACGACGACCCGTGGGACGAGGACCCCAATGACATGTCCGGCATCGATGTGAGAAAGTGCAAGAAATGCAAGCACAACTGGTCCTATGTGCGGGAGGGTGGCTGCCTAAACACGAAGTGCAACATGTCAGCATCCAGATTTCAGGAGGCTCTCCTTCACTCTAGGAGGGTCTCCTTCAAGTTGAGCCTTGCAGTTTTTAGGAGGTTCTCCTGTATAGGAGGGTCTCCTGTATAGGAGGGTCTCCTCGCTAAGGTGAGCTCTACATCTACTCGGCCAACCGAGAGAACCTCTGGGATCCCTACAGCGAGGGCAGTGGAGGCCGGTGGGACCTGAAGGAGTTTGCCAACTACATTGAGCCCACCTTGGCGAAGAAGAAGAAGAAGAACAGGGGCAAGCAGCGAAAGGTGTGGTGGGCCAAGGTCAAGGGGTGGAAGGATGCCGGTGAGCCGGAGTTTCAGCCACCGAGTGATGAAGAGGAAGAAGATCCAGGCCAAGAGGGCCAAGAGCAAGCCGAAGCGGTGCCTTTCCGGCAGAAAGACTTTCAGAGTTTCCTGTGTTGCTTGTGTTTTCTTTGTTCCCGCGTGAAGCCAACGAAAAGGAGGGCTCGAGATGCGAGCACACCGCGATGCAGCCCTGTAGTCGCCTAGTGGGTCAAAGCGACCGCGGCACGCTGTGCGATCGGCAGCGGCAAGTAGCGCTCGAGATGCGGCGTCAGCGAAAAAATGCAAATCAAGCGCGGGCTGCTCACTGGCGCGGGCAGCATGAGATAGCACAATGCTGCCAACCTTGCAGGAAGTCCCCAAACTTGGTTGCTTCATGCCTGCTGGCGTAGGCCAGCGGCCGTGTGGCGAGCTGCTGTGAGAGGTTTCGGTGGAGGATTGCAGCGCGCGGACCAAACGAGCGGCTTCAAGTGGGCAAGCAGTCCGCCCAGGAGACCCACAAAGCATCCCAACCCAACGAGGTCAGCTACCTAAATTCAGAGGAGTGCCAGTGAAGCAAGCGACTGGGGGCGCTCGCAAGGGCCCGACGATGCAAAGTTGGCTCCGTGACTGAGGTTTGGAAACGATATGCACAACAACGCTGTCAAGGGTGATGACCCCCTCGTACTTCCTCGATGCAGCTGGGTGAACTCCTGGCCAGTGTGCGTGACGTGCTGAGGCAAGGCCGCGGGCAGCTGAATCCCAGCGCCACCAGTCTTCCCCGAGCGCTTCTGTACCTGGATGCCGGCGTTTTTATGCGCGCATCGCCGAGCCAGGATGCTGCATCCACAACGTGCAACTTTCCCTCAGAGAAGTGCAACCTTGCCTGCGGGTCCTGCGACCGTGCGAAGAAATCGAATGGTGTCCATGGCATTGTCATCCGAAATGTTCATGAATTTTCACTGTCATTGGAGCTGCAACAGTAACGCCATCAAACACGCACTTCGACTTTGTCAAAGCGTTTGAATCGTGCTGTAAAAGCGTGCTAGCCTGCATGCTTTTATTCTGGCACAAAGCTGCTCCTGCAACCTCAGCCTAATGAATTTGCCGATGACTTGGAAGCTTTGCTTGAGGGCAACCCACCTGAGCCTAGCAGATCTTTGACCTTGGACGAAATGCCTTGGAGAATGGGCGAGCTTCCACGCGCCATTCATTGCTTGAACGTGGATAAAGCTCCTGATGACGTTGGTTTGGTTATTGAATTACTGAAGAAGGCTCCTGATGAAATCCTTTCGATGGTTTTGGATTCATTCAATAAATTTTTACTGCGAAGTAACGTGCCAGTTAAATGTTTTCACCACGTTGGCAAACGGCGTGAGGACCACACGGGATTTTAAACCAATCGCATATGTTCGACTGATGTACGAAGTCTTTGCCCGCACGATTCTTTTTCGCATCGAGGACACCTGGACGCATCGCAACTGCAGGAACAACACGGTTTCAGAGCGGGACGCCGTATTAAAGAACATCTCCTTGCGGCAAAAGTTTTGTTGGATAAACAACTGCAGCGAATCTGCCTCTTGGATTGCGAGCGTTGATTTTCCAAGGCATTTGACAGTGTTGAGTGGTCTGCACTTCGGACAACATGTTTTTGGGGCGATGGGGTTCAAAGATGGTTCAAGGGCTCTCTCACTCGTAAACTCAATAGTAATTCAAGAAGAAATGAACGGGAAAAAAAGGCCGTTGATGCACCAACCTGCACCGTCGCCAACTTGCACCCCATCGTCGCCCCAAAGCAAGGCTGGTTCAAAATCTGTGGGGGCGTCCGCCAAGGCTGTGTTTTGAGCCCTCGACTGTTCTTCGCTGTTCTTCCAGCCGTGCTCAGTGCTCGGAGGCAATCTGTCAAGTCTCTAGGTCTTGATTGTGGTGATGGCGTACCACCAGCACTGGACCTCAGACTTGCTGACGACCTGTTGCTGTTCGCGAAATCAGCGCAAAGTTGCTGCGCAGATGCTGGATGAGTTCCTCCGCGACAAAAACCCAGATAGTGACCACCGAAGCTGAAGCGAACCACAACCGGCAACACCGTCGGCATTTTACCGCCCAGTGACGCACAGACGTGGTTGAGCTGTTGCGTGTCTAGCCGTGGTTCAAAAGCAACATCTGCTGGATTCCTACGCAGACTGCGTCGGAAGCAGCCTTTGCAAACAAGGACGTGCTTGCGACTACCCCTGTGGCATGATTTGAAGCTGGCCACAGGGCTATCTTCCAAGCAGACTTCGCCATCATGATGTTGTTTGCACAAAATTTTACGGCGTGTTTTTGGTCCTCCTTCCGACGTCCACCGTAGCACACCAGCGGAACACGAAAGCGTTGCGTTGTTGGGAAGCCTTGCGACGTCCTACTGCATGTGGACAACGTTGTTCGCATTCCTCTTGGAATTTTGCGAGACTGCCTGATGCAAGATGGGTTAGACGTGCTTTGAAGTGGCAGCCGGTGGGGCGAGCCCTGGTAGAAGCTGTAGCATGTGGACGACTTGCCTGGAGAACCTTTGCTCGTCTCCAGCGCTGGGACAAGTGGGAAACAGCAACTACGAACAACAACATGGAATGCATCGCACGATGATGATCTGCAAGCTTGTGATGGGGCAGCAATCCGCACAAAAGATGCTTATAGACCGTTTCTCCTGTACCCTAAAGAGGGCACTTTCGGGCGATCAGGACTCGACTCCATGGCAAACAGCACGGCCGTCCCAGATACGGAGACCGTCGCTTGCGAGGTTGAAGTCGCGCTCACATGTTTCAACATGGACGTTTGTGTGTTGACGTGTAAATTCGTTGCCAGATCTTGCCTAGGCTCGAGAGTTCACTTGGCCTCTTGGCGGCTTAAAGTTCGCTTGTTTATCGCGAACACAAGCAAAACACAAACCATGCGCATGTCCAAGTGGAACGCCACGATTCTTTGCTACGAAGTGAGTAGGCTCGGAACCCGGGATTTTTGTGCATCCGGGCAGACGCACGAGCCATGGCCCGCTCGAGGGCATGGTGCAAATGCGCGTCGAAAGAGCATTTTCTTGCGGATGCGGCAGGCAAGCGGATTTGCGGGCTTGGTCTGGCAGGCGCAACTCAGCGCTGACCCCGCTCAAAAGAAAACGTTGTGGCTTGTTGCCTGCAGCTTTGCAAGCTCCAGCGTCGGCACGCCCACGAAATATCACCTGAGAAATCCATGGCCCTCGGCTGTGCAATGAATCTGGACGTACACGAAAATCGCATCCGTTCGCAAGGTGGCAAGTCGTCAACAGCCTCGCCACCAGCAACTTCCAGATCAACACAACGTCATCATCAGCAACGTTCTCGACGAGCTCTACCTACGGCAACGGCTGCCGCTATCACACTGACCCTCACATCCCTCACACCTCGTTGACGATCACAGTTACACAAAATTGGCAAGGTGGACAGCTCTTGATTCAGGCTGGACCAATCTGGCAAAGACATGGGTCTGAACGGTTTTTCGAACATCTGGCAAGAACATCCGGCAATAGGTTGTCTATGGTTGTTTTTTTTTTTTGCAGAAGATGAAAGATCCTCGCAACGAATGGGCCGCCTTGAGATCCCAGGTATGGTGACATCCTGTGCACTGTTGGTGCTGCTCAATACGGACAGGGTGAAGCTCTGCCAAAGACACAGCCTCCTCACCAAACACCCTCAGGTTTGAAGTGTTCCGTACACAGTCTTAAGCTTTCAGAAGTAGTCATGCGAGTGTTATATACATGTACATAGGAAACATAGCATTTGTAACCATAGCAGCATGAATGCGCTGGAGTTGTACGGCGGACGGAGGGTTGCCTGAAGGAGCTTTAGGGTGTGTTCCGGGAGACTTCCCGCAAGGCCCGACATGGCTTTTCTTTTTCCTTCGAGAAGCCAAATTTGCGTGAGAAACGTAATATACTCAAATCCTATCAGCATCATCGTCTTTTTGATTGCTACCCACATCGCTAAACATGGTGTTATCATTGTAATCATCATCAATGTTTGTCAACTCCATATTCCTATCCCAACTTTTGCTCTTTGTCTTCTTGCAACGATAACACCAAGTATAATTAATAATCATCGCAAGATTGTACAAGCATTTCTGATTTCGATTGTTCTTTTGCCTTTATTCTCGTGATGACAACGACTATCATCATGAGAAGAATCGTGAAATCTTCTGTTGCCCCGAACCGCTCAGACCCGTAAGCGCCTTGGGGTTTGTGACTAAAGCACTTGGCACCAAAAAAACAAGAGGCGCAAACGGACTCGAGCCAGGTGACAGGTGTGAACAATCGAGGACACGGTCGATACCGGAGCCCATTCCTGATTCTAATGATTGCCGCAGCCGTCTATGTCACCCAAGACCCTAATGAAGAAGGTGAGCATGGCCGAGGCTGGGGGAATCCCGGATTGAAGGTTTTTTTGCTATGGCTGTGCACGCTGGTCTGCACGCATTGGCGCCGACTCTGCAAAAGAAGAGCTTCCGCAGCCTACGCGCTATCGTGGCATATTGGACGTGTGGTCCTAGCGTTCCTTCTGGAACGGCTTGATCGCAGACATCGTTCTCATAACGTTTGACCACTTCAATCCAATAAGGAAACTGCATTCCCCTTCTACGTCCTGCTACCTGATACGATCCTTGTAAGCTGAAGTAAAGATCACAGAACGCGGTGGGAAGCTGGGTTCGGCGGCATACTGACACGGCGTGCAGGGGCTTACGCTCAGCCTGAATAAGAACTCTGGGGGGAAGGTGTGGTCGCACCAGACTGTGTTATTGGAACCAAGGAATAGAAGAAGGCCTCTTTGCCAAATGACTTTCCATAGAAATTTGGACGACATGGCGCTATTCTTTTTAGTTGCGGCGTGGAGCATCGGATCTCTACAGACCTTTCTCTGATGATGCCGTCCAATCCGGTTCAATTCTTGATGAGACCTCCGATGAATCAAGTGAAGAGTCTGCAAAAGGATGAGGCAAGTCAATGGTGGCTGATCGACTCAGGAGCGTCGGTGACTGTGATTGCGAAAAGATACTATATAGAGGAGTTCCATATCTTGGAACAAGGCTACAGACATAGCGGGAGAGTGCTTCGCGCCCCGAAAATCCAAGTGCTGCTGAGTACCTCTCATGAGGTCCCAAAAATTGTGCCACAGAACAGAAATCTTACAGTTGCAGAATCCATCAGTTGCAAAATCCAGAAAGCTCGACGTCTCAGCTGCAGTATAACAAAGTGAACCAAAACCTCTGGTTCTAGAGGCCGCCAGCGTCAAGCGTCAAACGATTCACAAATATATAGAAGCCGCAAGGGTCAAACCATGGATCCCCGATTCCGTGCGGCGCAATCTGGACAGGCTAACCCACGGGCTTTATTATGCGCGCTCAGATCAAGTCGAGGATGGGCGATCCTGGCCTCTCGGCGGCCCTTTCTTGCGACGCCTACGCCTCGGCTCAAAATCCAACTTTGCGGGAAACGTTCCCACAAGTCAGAGAACCAGGCCTCTACGCAAGGTCTCCCTCGGCTTCTGAGGTTTCGTAGCGCATAACCATCTCGAAATTTCACCTGCTCGCGCGGGCATAACGTGCGACCCGGCATACGCACTTGGACCACAGTCCACTAGAGCGTTTTTGCCTGTAACGCTCCAGACCAAGTGACTCGGAGCCCAACCCGGGCGCTGCTTCCGCCCACATGTCCACGTCTTGGCCCTGGTGCCTGTAGCCGCCTTTGCTTTCTTTCAAGTCTTTGGAGCCGAGTCAGCCTGAGCCATATTGTGCTTGCCATCGGAATTTGCAGCCCATCCAAGTCTTCATGCCGTGAACTGGTAGACCTCGCATTCCCGCTGCTATCTTGCAGGCCTGCCCATGCCGCCCAGTAAAGCATTCGCCTCAAAGTTCTTCTAGCACCTTTGCCTTAAATGACAAAGCCATCCGGCCACAATGGCTTAGCCTTCCTTGGTCCACCACCTACCCTTTTTCTGCCAGGTGCATCTGAACATCTTTGGCCTGGCGAACAGTGAATGTCTTGTTGTCGAGCATAAACTGGGCGGAGGCCATACCGCGGGCAGTGTGGGCAGCCAGAACGTCGAAGTCAAGGGTGTGAATCAGGATTTGTCCGCGCAAATCGCGGACCAGCTGATAGCTTCTCGAAGCAACACGGCAGGCGGGTCTTGGGCAGGCGATTTGGGCAGCTGCGGCGGATCTGCATTTGGCTGGCTTGGGCTGTTCTGCGCATCTACATATCAGTTTGGCTAGAGAGATGCGGCAAGTTAGAAAAAAAGATACAGGAAGACAGCCAAAGATCGGGGCCCACAACTCGGTCACCTCCCAAAGGCACTGCACATCTCGGAGCTTTGTTGGATGTCAATATTCCTGCTGAGCTTTCATTGCATGACGAGTTTGATCGCACTGTTCGTAACTTTGGAATGGTGGAAACTTCATTTGCGCCAGCTTGACGAGTGGATGAACAAACATGGCTTCGACACTTAGCCAGCCTACACTTTGGACAAAGGTACCAGTGCAACCAGCAGGTGACGAGAGTATGTGACTTGCAGATTCCAAGCCACTGGCAACTGCTTCCAGTCAATCGTCTTGGTCGACACTTTCCCGGCAAAGCTCTCTTTTTGCAAAGGGGAAACCTACGCATGTACCTTGTTTTCCACGGTTGTACATGTTGCAGTGGCGAATCTCAAGACCGGATAGGCTTTTGGCTCTTGTGAGAAAAGTCCGTGTGTTTTACATGGTAGCGGAGCTGTGAAGGTCCACCTTTGGGTACCTGAGCTCCGGGAGGCCTGAAACCTAGCCTCAGCAGTAGGGTAGGGTGTGCCCCGGGTAGTAGCCTTTGGCCTTTGAGGGTTGGATCCTCTTCATAGCTTCCTCTGTGCTTGGGCTGCTGGAGGCGGCCTAGTGTGGTGCAGACGGGCAGCTAGGCGGCCAGAACCTCTTTGTGTTTTACCACCGCGCTGTGGGCGGCTGTGGCACTACGGCGACCTGGGGCAGTTTGGAAGAAGCGAAGCAGAAGCTGCGTGAGTTCTACTTTGAGCAGCTCTTGTTGCGCCCGAAGCCCGAGAATCGAACCCAGAAAGGCTGGCAGAACGTCTTGGAATCTGCACGTTTGAGCCTAGAGCCCAAGTTGGACAAGTTGCATCGAGTAGAGGACGTTTTCGCTTTGGCTGAAAAGTGTTTGAACAAGAACCAGAGCATCTTGGAGGATTTTCGGTTCATTGCCACAGACAACGTGCATAACGAAGCTTTGGAGTGGAGTACTCAAGTGAGCTTTGTGCACGCGTCTGAAGAGGGCAAGACTTTTGAGCGTGACTTGGAGATCTCGTCTCGGCTGGACAAGGGCGAGAGCAACAGATCTTCTGTGTTTGGACACAGCTTGAGGCACTCTGAGGCCACGGTCGACTTGCTGTCCGACGAGCCGCGTCTGAGGGTGTTCAATCAGTTGGGAAGTTCGGGCGTTAGCTTTGACTTGGAGTAGAGATGGATCCTACTGCAAGTGCTAGTGCTGGCCCCCAATTGCCTGCAAGTTCACAAGTTCCTCAAGCGTCAAACCCTTTCGCTCCAAGTCCTGTTGGCCCAGCTTCACCAGCATCTCCAAATGCTCAGATGTCTCAGCATCAGCTCGAAATGGTTGTGGACATGCTTGCTAGACCACGAGTGCATCGCAGCAGACTCAGATGAAAGAGACGTTGGATATGCTTGCTCGTCGGAATACCAACGAGTCGGGCATGTGGTCTCGTCTGGTGGGAAAACCAGACATTTTCCGTCCGAAGGATCGCGAGGAAGAACTCAGTCAATTCCCGGAATGGGCATGGCAGTTTAAGCAGTATCTGAGAGTGGTCAGCCCCCCAATCCATGGTCTTGTTGAAGGAGTAGAAGCAGAACTTGATGAAGAGTGTGATCATGAGTCCATGGTGGATGAAGCAGTGGAACAATCGAAGACACTCTATGCCTTGTTGTCTAGTTTGCTGAGGGAGCGTCCTGTGCAAATGCTGAAGGCGATCCCAGATGGGAATGGCTGCGAAGTTTGGAGAATGCTGGTACGAACGCTGGCTCCTTCGTCGAAGTCACGATCGCTAGCGCTCCTTGGTGCAATTTCGCAGTTTCCACAGATGACTAGCATCAACTATCACGAACAGATCTTGAAGTTGGAAGAGCTTTGTCGCAAGTATGAACAGTCTGCAGGAAAGCCAGTAGATACTGAGTTGAAAGCAGCTATCTTGCTTCGATCTTTGCCGGGGACATTGCGAACACATGTGTCTGTGAATTGCAAGGAGGATGCCAGCTATGAAGACCTGAGAGAAGTGATCTTGCGGTATGAACGTGCCACCCAGAAGTGGACTACTCAATTGGTCACTGGGGCTTCAAGTCGATCAGATCCCAATGATACCTCTGGCCCCATGGATGTCGATCGTGTTTGGGAAAAGGGAAAAGGAAAAGAGAAAGGCAAGTACAAAGGCAAAGGCAAAGATCACAAAGGATGGCACAGCGGCAAAGGAGGCAAAGATCGTTTTCAGAGCAACAACTACGACCAGAACAACTCGTGGCGAACCAACGGGAAAGGCGGCAAGGATCACTTCAAAGGAAAAGGAAAGTTTTGGGGCAAAGACAAGGGCAAAGGAAAGGGCAAGGAGTCCAAAGGAAAAGGAAAAGGAGAACATCGCAAGGACAATGTGCCCTACAACAACTGCAAGATTTGTGGAAAGCCCGGACACTGGAGCAAGGAGTGTTGGATGAACAAGAACAAGGTGAATCAGGTGGATGAAGGAGGCCCGAGTTCAAGCACAAGCACGAACCCCACCACAACCACAACCTCGAGTCGTTCCCAAACCGCGTCTGTGAAGAGTGTGAGAACACCTGCACTGTGTATGCCATGGAGACCGTGTCTGAGGGTGAAGAGTATGTTGAAGATGAAGGGTCTTGGTGGTGTCGTCGCGTGGAGTGGTATGCATTAGATGGAGATGACGATTGTCCCTGTGAAGAGCTGCCCCCGACCCTCGAAGTGTTCGACTTAACGTGTGAAGATGCCCTGCCAGGAGACGACGAGTGGACCCAGAACTACGTGCGTGTGTTGGAACATCGAGGTTGGGAAGAAGATGGAGTCCAAAGTTACTCGTCCTTTGAGGTTGTGTTGGATTCTGGAGCAGATGTGTCAGTGATGCCGGAGTCATGGCTACACATGGGCATTGGAAAGGCAACTTCAGAGGGTCAGGTTCAGATGAGGGATGCACAGGGAGGTGAGATGCCCAGCCTGGGCACTCGACTCATCACCCTGGACATGGGACCTGCATGCATTCAAGAGCGATTTCATGCGTCAACGGTTGGAAGTCCTTTGCTGAGTTTAGGGCGATTGCTCAAACAAGTGTGGACCCTGGACCATCGAAACAACACGCTTTGTCTCTGCAATGAAGATGTGGCAGTGCCGGTCAACTTCAAGAAGAACTCTTTGACAGTCCAAGCATCGGTCTTTGCAGTCAATATGAGCCCAATCGAACCCCAACAAGATCAACCTGATGAAACCCTCACTAGCCATGTGCGACCTCTTCTCGAAGGTAAACGAACTTTCGTCGAGTTTGCGACGGATCCCGATACTTGGAGCGCTGGTGAGGAGGGGAAGACCGATGAGCTAGGCCATCAATGGAAGTTCATGCTCAATGGTGATCCATTTTGCCTTTGTGATTCAACACTGCATGTGAGCCCGGCACCGTTGATGGGTATTGACCGTTGGAAGTATCGCACCACGGTGGTAAAGATTGCTGGCAGATGGGAGTTGGTAGAGCTTCAACAAGATTTGACCAAGCTGGATGAGTTAGAAGAGAGCTTACCAGGGGTACTCTATGCCACGAAGACTCTAACTATGATCCAACGGCGCCCGAGTGATCCCAAAGATTTTGGCATGATTGTGTTGGAAGACCAGAGCCCACCGCCTCTTGCCTCGAACCCTGCGCCTCACGAGTCCAGGTTACCGACGGAACTTCAAGCTGACGAAGGAATGGCAGATGATGCGAATCTGTCTGAACATGGAGAAGCCGAAGTGACTCCAGCTGCACCGGGGATCGAGTTGCAAGGACCAGTTCCAGAGGAAGTAGAGGTTGAAGGGAGACGGTTGTCGTTCAATTCCACCGCGGCAGAGTTGAAGTTGGTTTGCAAAACTTTGGGTATTGGATCCAGTGGTTCCAAGACGGTGTTGTACAAGAGGATTGCAAAGCATGTATGGCGAAGAAAGTTGGAGGATGAGTTGGCCCTACAAGAAGCTGCATCGTTACCTGTTCGAGCACCAAAGCCCGAACCCGTTCCCCATGAACCGAGCCCTGAAGAAGTGGCAAAACATCGGTTGACGCACGTCCCTTACCAACCTTGGTGTCCTCTTTGCGTGTCAACCCGAGCGAGAAGAGATGGTCATCGTGAAGGTGGTGAAGCGCACCGCTCTGAAGGCAGTTGGCCAGTGATGAGTTTGGATCTGATGTATAGCTCGGTGGAGGGTGACGCTCTGGAGTGCATGAGAACTTCACAGTTGAAATCCAAAGAAGGGAAAATGATGGTCTTGGTTTGTGTGGATCGAGCGACAGGGATGCTTCATGGTGTTCCCCTGCCGTCCAAAGAACAACAGTGTCTACAGTATGCTGCCAAAGAGGTCCTATCCTTCTTAGCATATCTTGGTCGAACCGAGGTAGAGATTCGAGGGGACAACGAACCATCGATGACGATGCTCCTGGACAAGATCGTGACAGCCAGGACCGCTGCTAAGCTTGCGACTAGGAAGGCTCCTTCTCAACCACACGAACACCAAACCAATGGGGCTGCTGAGCAGGCAATCTTGAGTTTGAGGGACATTGGAAGTACTCTGCTTCAACAAGTTCGTGCTTGTGGGTACGTCTTGAGCAATGAGTCCGACCTAGTGCCCTGGGTGTATCCACACGCTGCAACCCTTCACAACCAGTATGCGGTGACAGCGGGAACTACACCGTATGAACGTGCCTTCGGTGTTCAATATCGGGGAAAGCTTGCAATGTGGGGTGAGACCGTGTACTTCAGTCTCGCGGAACCGCACCGGCGGAAGGGCAAGGAAAAGTTTGTCAAAGGAATTTTCCTGGGGAAGTCGATGCAAAACGACCTCAATGTCTGTGGGACTGCTCTGGGGATTTATCTGAGTTCAACAATTCGACGGCTACCTGAATCACAGCAGTGGGACCGAATCTTGCTGAAAGAGTTCAAGGGAAAGCCCTGGAGGTACGGTCTTGCAGGGATGGGTCTCAAAGTGATCCCAGGCATGAAAGAACGAGTTCCTCAACCAGCCGTGATGCTGGATCCCGCGGTGCCGGTCGCCCCAGCACCATCAGCTCCACCACCACCGCCTGTGGTGGGAGAAGGACCTGCAGATGAAGCTGCTTCTGATCCTGAATCCTCGGCAAGTTCGGATAAGATGACAACAGACAGCGAGAAGAAAGCAGAACCCCATGAAGATCGAAAATGTGTTCGAACAGAGGAAGAGGATGAAACCCAAATTCCAAAAGAAGCACGTGCCTCAGGATCGGTGATGGAGACAGGAGGGGAAGAGAGTTTGCCCGAAGCTCTACCGGAGTCCAAGGGTGAAAAGCGGCTGCAGGCTCCACCGTTCTATGCAGGGGTTGAAAGTCCGTCAAAGCGTGTTCGAGCAGTCAAAGTAGGAGATGCCGAGTACTATGTGGGAGATGAAGATCTAGATGATTGGTGGAACATGATAGAGTTTGATGCTCGGTACTTTGAGGAAGATGATTGGATGGACTACAGCCCTGAGAATGATCCTGAAAAGTTGTGGGAAGACCAAGAGGAAAGCGATGGACCTCCAGTCCTCAGCCCTGAACAGTTAGAAGAAGTGGAAATCGCCTCCAGGAGAGATGAGTTGCAGCGGCTGCTGGAAATGTCCGTGTTGGAAGCAATGGATGAGGCAGTACATGTCCCCAAAGAGAAGCTCCTCAAAACCCGTCATGTGTATGATTGGCGTTACCGGTCCAACAAGTGGCAACGCAGAGCACGCTTGGTCTGTAAGGAACTCAAAGCATGGTCACCTTTCCGACAGGACACTTATGCTCCGAGTACATGTCCTTCGATGCTCCGAGTGCTTCCTCACATGTTTGTGAGCACTCCGGGCTACGTATTACGATCCTTTGATGTGAAAGATGCGTTTCTCACTGTAGATCAGAAGGAAGAGCTGTTCGTAGAGCTCAATGGTGCCATTTACAAGGTCAAGAAGTGCTTGCCCGGTCAACAGTTAGCTCCAGTCCATTGGCATGATCAGCTGAGTGAGGACCTCGCCCGATGCAACCTCAAGAGCAACGTGGCATGCCCCGTGGTGTATGGTGGTGAGAAGCTTGGTGCCACTATTCATGTTGATGATGGACTTCTTGGCGGATATGAGGAACGAGTCAACACTGCCGTGAGTATTTTGCAACAAAAGTATCGTCTAGAAGTGAGTCCCGTTGTGAAGAACATTGGCGATCAGCTGAAATTCCTCAAAAGGACCCTGGAAGTGGTTGAAGATGGGTTGAAGATCCACATCGATGCCAAGTATGTTGAGAAGGTGGTTAGTATTTTGGCCATATCTAACCCACGCCATCGTAAGGTACCAACAACCCACGACCTGACGATGAAAGATGAGTCGGAGTACTTGGACGAGGCACATGTGGGGCGATACAGAGCAGCATTGGGATGCTTGCTGTACATCAGTCCGGAAAGACCTGACATTCAGCATTGTGTAGGAGTGCTTGCGCGTGGGATGAGTAAGCCTACGGTGAAGCAGCTCAAGCATCTGAAATACCTGACTGAGTACTTGTATGCCACCAGAGACTACTGTCTTGTGTTGCGCTGGAGTCGGCCCGGAAGATCAGTGATGGAGGAATCCCTTCGCAGTCAACCCAAGGCAGAAGATGATGAGCGAACTGGGGATGAACGACCAGCACGGTTGTTGGAAGCCATCAGTGACTCGGACTGGGCATCTAGTGCAGACAGGAAGTCAATAAGCTGTGGTCACCTATATTTGGATGGAAACTTGATGTTTTCATACTCAAGACGACAGTGCTCAATCAGTCTCAGCTCATGCGAAGCCGAACTCATATCAGCCACCTCAGCCATTGCCGAAGCCCTCTTCTTGAAGAACAGTCTCGAAAGCTTGTCAGATCTCCCGGTTGATGTGGTTGTGCGGTTAGACAACTCAGCGGCTCGTAGCTTGCTGGTGAAATGCGGAGTGTCTAGGATCAGACACTTGGATTGTAGACTGCTTTGGTGCCAGGGTTTAGTGAAGTCAGGGCACCTTTCCGTGAAACCCATAGCGGGCTTGCAGAATCCATCAGACATAGCCACCAAAGTGCTTTCCTCAGAGAGAATCAAGTATTTGTTGGGTTTGGCTGGTATGTACAACAACGATGGCCTGATCAAATCTACCAAACCTCCTCAGACTGCAAAAGTGCAAAGAATTGCCTCAAGAATGGACATCGAGAACTTGGTGCGTACCGTGGTATATGCAGCCATAGCCTTGAGCCAGCAGCATCATGTGGGTGCTGCCGTGATGACTGCGGGAAGCGCTGCTGAGACAATCTCCGAAGGCGCTGCTGGTGCATTGAACTCCGAGAACCTGGAAGTCACGTGGTATGACCTGGTGGCGACCATCTGGAACCTCATGCTGTACCGAGGCATGAGCGGCTTAATGGCGACGAACCTCATGCTGTACCGCATCATGGATGGCTTGTTGGTAACGAGTGTAACAAATGAGGGCAACCAGGGGTGTTCCATGGGCAGTATGACATGCCTTCTTCTCTTCTTGCTCCTCTTTGCCTTCGCCAGTTTCTCCATGTACTGGACCTGGGGAAGGTACCAGATCTTAAGATCCCCACAGACGACGACACGATCTCCACAGACGACTACACGATCTCCGCAGACGACGACACGATCTCCACAGACGACTACACGATCTCCGCAGACGACTACACGATCCGCCCAGTCGACAGCTACAGGATCTGAAGCTCCAATGTCAGTGACTCCTCCTTTCCAGAATCGGGCAGAACGCGACGCTGCTCTCCGTGAAGAAAAGGCTCGTTTTGTTCAGACAATCAACCAGCATCCCGAGATCTTCAGTGCCCAGATGCACGAGCCCGTGGTGTATACACGATGCGGTGAATACTACCATGGGGGACCAATGTGCCATGGCTTGAGAAACCACACAGGCCAGCTGACCGCAGGTACCGTCCGAGAAGCCCTTATCCGACGTATGACTCCGTGTAAGCTGTGCTGCAATGACCACTGGATGATCTATGGAGAGTGGTTGGTGCAGCCAATGCCTGGCGAAACCTGAGATGAGCGACCTCAAGTGAAACGTGCGAACACTTCTTCATTTCTCCGTAACAAGACGCTTTTGTGTTGCATAGTGCAACAGCGCATTTTAAGATGGTGTGTGTACATAGCCTTTTGCGTGACGGTAAGGGTAGGCCAGCTGGTAGGACAAGAAAGGCACCCGAAGATGTGCAAGTTGGCCTCTTTGTTTGTGTGAGTAAGGATGCACTGGGACTAGAACAAGATCAGGTGCCCCGCAAGAAGGGCCCCAGTGCAGTTGCAATGTACAGTGTGCCATAGCAACATGTATTGTGTTTGAACAGTGTTTGAAGATGTGATGAACTCACAAGGTTGCAATCGTTGCGACGGTGAATCAAAGATTCACAGTGGGCATCAGCAGTGTGTAGGGTAGCGATACTGCATGAAAGAAAAATTCAAGCAGTCTCGAGGAGGGGTGCAAAGGGGAAACCTACGCATGTACCTTGTTTTCCACGGTATTTTCCATGCACATGTTGCAGTGGCGAATCTCAAGACCGGATAGGCTTTTGGCTCTTGTGAGAAAAGTCCGTGTGTTTTACACTTTTGCAGCTTCGTCAATCCTTTTTGCAAAGTAATTTCTCGACGATGCTTCCGCCGGTCGGTCCATCTCCGACACCTTGGGCATGTTTGCTCTCACAAAATCCTTCGTTTGCGCAGCTTTGCAGTGCGAAAAGGCCGACAGGAGGTTTTGGAAAAGCGTCTCTAAGCTTCGCATCCAAGGTTGGGCTTTGGACGATTGCATTCATAAATGTTCCACTGTGCGTTCAGAGCTCCTGGCTTTGCTCTTTTTGAGCAGCTTTTGCGTGCTGTAGCAGCAGATCTGTGTTCCTTGCACACAGCTCCTCCGCCCTGGAGGGTTTCGAGAACTTGAGGTTTTGGACAGATCCTCCCTCAGTGTCTTTGCCCTCAAGTTTGATTTGGCCAACCGAGTGGATTGCAGCCTGGAACGTCTTTGGCATTTTTGCACAGACATTCGTCTGTGGCCTCCGTGTGCTTCTTTGAAGTGGCAGCACCCATGACACAATGGGTTCATACTGGCACGTCTTCGCTCACCTTTGAAATTGGGCTGATAGGAAGCGAGCTTTGACTTTGCTAGTGATAGAGTTGGTGGTATCGAGAGTTCTCAGCTTTGGCATCTTTTGCTCAGATTTGCTTGGAGCTTCAAACTCAGAGCTGCAAAGTCAAAAGAGAGTCTGTCCTCGCTGTGCATTAGCTTTGGCTTTAGCATAGGCTTGCTTTAGCGTAGGCTTCACCTTAGTACAAGGGCTATGGCAGTGTGGCTTGAACTAAACTGTGAACGGGTTATGTGTTTACTCATGGTTGTTTACTGTTTTGAGAAAGTCATCATGCTTTGATGCTTATGGTTCAAGCCACACACCATACAAGAGCAGCATCAGTGCAGTGCTTTGCTAGCTTTCATTTTTTCCCACCCACCACTCCCTGTCTCGGAGGCAGAGTCCTTTGATTTCAGGGATAGAGCTTCTTTGGCCACTTGGACAGTGCAGGTGTGCCTTGTTTCACCGGATGCCATCATATACCAGACCAGCATTTGTTCGCTTTGTTATCTCACTGGGCCGTGTACATTTGGGCTGGCTTTGTGCTTGGTGGTATCGAGAGTTCTCAGCTTTGGCATCTTTTGCTCAGATTTGCTTGGAGCTTCAAACTCAGAGCTGCATTTCCGGCAAAGTGAAAAGAGAGTCTGTCCTCGCTGTGCATTAGCTTTGGCTTTAGCATAGGTTGTACACCTTAGTACAAGGGCTATGGTAGTGTGGCTTGAACTAAACTGTGAACACCAGTTACTTCGCCTGTGATTGATGCTGAGATGATTGCCCAGATCGCTGAGAAGGTGAAAGCGAGTCTGAGTGTGGGAGATTTGGAGAAGTTGCTGCTGGATGAGAAGAAGAAAGCTGCTGAGCCGAGCGAATCTTCGCAAGATCGCAAAAAGGGTGAAGATCTGGATTGATTGAGGTGCTTGAAGACCTCGTAGGGTTGTGAGAAGCCCTGCAGCCATTTTAGGGTCGCCATGGCTTCCTGCACCGCCGTGGCCCGCCCGCGTTTTTCCTGATTTTGAGTCAGCGCATGAGAGTTTTCTTTCGCTGTGTGTGGGAACACGCGCTACGCTTTACACTTTGCAAGCGAGTTTTTGTCTGGTGGCAGCCGTTTTTTCGTTGGAGCTCTGCCAGCAGTTGCTCGCTGGTGAGCTTAGTTTCCGGGAAGCGAGGTTAAGGAGTATGACCACGTCAAGGTTGAGTGCTGAGTGTGGCCTGATGCTTTGGAGCCTTGCATTAATTCGTTTGTCACGAGTTTTTCACCACGAACTTTTGGGGACCAAGACAATACCGGACCCAGGACAACTTGTCTTATGATAGGATTTGGCATGAGTTGAAGTTTGATGTCAGGGAGCTGACTTTGCGTTTGTGTTTCGTTTTGGTGGAGAGTACGCACCAAGGGAATGTGGCCAGGGCATCCCCTTACTGTTGGTTGAAGTGCCAAGCTGTGCTTGGACTTCGGATCTTTGGCATGAGCCCTCAGCAGAATGCGGGGGCTGGAAGATCGTAGCTGATACATGAGTGTTTATCATGTTTTAGATCAGCTTGTATAGTTGTTTTGCTTCGGAGTGACTGGGAATAGAAATACTTTCATGCTCTGTGGTTGTGGATGTTTGTGGAACTCCCGTGAAGGGATTCCATCTGGATATCGTCTAGATGATTTCCATAGGAAATCATGCTATGACGTTTTTGCCCAATACGTTACGTTGAGTGAGTGTGCACTGAGTAGGAACTTTGTTCTGAAGCACTTTTAAAACGTTTGTAGTTTTGCGCACTTCCCAGAGACTCCAAAAGTCTTTAAATCATGGTTAAGGGATTATGCGTTAATTTAATTTAAGCGCTATTTGCTTAATTAAAGGGTTTTATCACACCTGTTAATTAAGGGCTTTTCTTTCCCAACATGTTTCATAAAGACACTGTCTGGCATGCAAGTGAATGATCGAGATCGATGGAGCAGATCCGAGGAGATGTGTGTGTGTGTACATATCTCTCGAAAAGAACAATTGGTCTACATGCCGTCCTGTTCTGCCTGCACAATTTTAAAGGCTCGAGGTCAGCTGCATCTTGGCAGATTGATTTGTGTTGAGGTTGGTGGATCCCTCCTGAGTGAAAAGACATGGTAGCAAACATCAGCTCGCGGTGGAAAGTCATATCCCTTGCAAGACTTGCATGGTGAGGTCCCCTGAGGACTCTCCTGTCGAGGAGTGCCTCCTTGGAAAAAAATCTGCTCATGTGTATCTCCAAATTGATCTTCTTGCTTGAGAGTTTAGTCGAGTGGGAAAGGTGCTGGAGCAAGCAGGAAACCCTGAAGAGTTCTGTGCAGCCCTGCTGGGAGGAAGACCTCCTGTGTATACATGCATATGTTGACAGCCAGAGATGTCCTTGCTTGCACATAGCTCTGACTGCATGCATGCTTACCTCTGCCTGCAGACTTGTCGGCTCGAGCTTGTGTATACAGCCTAGGATTTTTTTTGTGAGAGCATGGCTGGGAAGGAGCGAGCCAAAAACACAGCTTCGCCGAAAGAAGTTGCGAAGCTGATGCGAGGTGCGAACTTGACCAAACTGCCTCCGGAGTCGGAGTACATGATAGCAGACACGAGCAAGGTCATCGAGACGTTCGAAGACTTCCTGAAAGACCTTCTCCTGGCCACCCCTCGTCCGACAGAGAAGCTTCTACTTCAAGCTTGCAAGCTAGTTTTCGAGCACACATCCAAGTCCGACTGCAAAAGCTTCGCCCAGCAGTTGGTGCGATGTGTTCAGCATGTCCGAGAATGCAAAAGTGTGACTTCGGGGAAGAAGACACCGGAAGCAGTTTGGCGGGTCCTGCAAGTGATGAAGGCGAACAAGGACCAACCATGCAGACGGCTTTCTACAACCTCGGTGAGCTCAGCAGCCAGCCCTTCAGCTGTGGATTCGAAGCCGAGTCCCGAGCCCATGGTCGAGAAAGTGAG
Organism: Symbiodinium natans; assembly: GCA_905221605.1. Taxonomy (NCBI): domain Eukaryota; class Dinophyceae; order Suessiales; family Symbiodiniaceae; genus Symbiodinium; species Symbiodinium natans. The sequence continues at coordinate 11,015 of CAJNDS010000755.1, read as the reverse complement.
CCTTGCCAGTAAGGCCGAACTGAGCCCTGGCAGCAAGGTACGACATGCCTACGGTCTCGCAGCCAGTCGCACAATGCAGAAAGAGGAGGATGGAGAGGACTTGCTGGAGGTCGTGGCTGTGCAGTCCTCGCAGAGCTTGCACTCCATCGCGAGCTCGGGCGAGGAGGTGTCTCCTGAAAAGGAAGGCGAAATGGAGGACGTGCCTCCTGCAGCTGACTTCAAGGACTACTTTGATGCTGGTCGTGGCTGCCATGTGAGGGCCTTTGCCTCAGGCAAGCTCGAGGAGCTGACTGCTCCGGTACGTCGGGTGACCGGCAAGAAAGTCCTGAAGGCTGCCCTGAAGACCAAGCCTGCTGCCGGGCAGGTGAAGAAGAAGCCGGCAGGTGCAGAGACAGCAGAAGTGCCCAAGTCGTCAGAGGTGGATGTCCAAGCTGCACAGTTGGCGGAGGCGAAGCAGCAGGAGGAAACCATCTTGCATTTCGTCCGGAAGAGCACTGCCAAGAAGCCCCCGAGGACATATGTGACTGCTTGCTACTGTGACGGGTCCAAGCATAGGCAGAAACTCATCGTAGAATTTCAAGCAGCCAAGTATGCCGATCATGTCGAGAAAGCTGCGAAAGCAGTGAAGCGAATCCAAAAGGATAAGCTCACTTTCAATCGTGCCCGGCAGCTGAAATTCGCATTGGCAGAGGACTGATCGATTTTGACTCGATCTTGTCTCGCCTGGAATAGGGCAGTTTTGGCATCAGGTGCTCGCACAAATCGTCGGCCTTGCATGTTTGGTGTGCAGGAGGGGTTCTCCTAGCTCTTTAGGAGGACCTCTCCTACCTTGAGCTTGAATGGCAGGGCAGGTCAGCTGCATGCATGCTTCCTGTTGCAAATACCTATGCTCCATGCAGGAAGGTTTGGGCTCAAAAATTAGAAGGTCAGACTTGTCCCTGGAACCTATATAGCTTGGCTCCCCGGCATGGATCTGGGGGCGATGACGGATGCCCAAGTTCGCGAGTGGCTTCGAAGCTTGCCGAACTACCAGGTGCTTCGTTTGCACGAGCTGGTCATGGAACAGATGCCTCGTCCTGCTGCACCAGCTCCAAAAGGACCATGCTCGCACTGCCAATCGAGGCTGTGTACTCGGAGGACTGCATGCGAAGATCATGTCGGCAGATGCTCCTGCCACGTGTGCTACAAGGACTGGAAGCACAGCCGTCCCAAAGGTGGCAAGGGTGGGCATGGAGCCTCAGGCTCAAGTTTCCCCCTTCCTGCTGCAGGCCATTAAGAGCCTGCACGTTTCGCGAGTGGCTTCGAAGCTTAAAAGAAGAACACACACCCTCTGATTTGCCGATGAAATACTTTTAGGTAGATACGAAATTTCAGATTTGTTTTCCGTTTGCTTAACATGTTTTCATTTAAGAGGTTCTGTGGCAGATCTGCTTGCTGGAGTGACTCATGCATGAGAGTGTGCAGTGCATGCAGAGTAGGAGGAGATGCTGTGAGGTGCAGTGCAGGTGAGACTTGTTGTTTGAGCTTCGTTGCCTGCCAGCCAGCTTCTCGGCCCAAGCTAAAGCCTTCAGTGCAGCCCCAGACCTCTGTCTGCCACAAGCAGGGATGTCTTGGCATCATCAGTCAGGTTCTGGTTCTGGTGTCGCTTGGCTGCATTAGTTTTGGCTGCATTTTGTGTGCTCAGATTGTTGCCCAGGGTTCTCTGCAGTCCTGTCGCTGAGGGGTGGGGCTCCAGCTGGAAGGATCGTGGCCACGACAAGAAGGGTGAAGGCTCCCAGTGGTGGAAGAAGGACGACGACCCGTGGGACGAGGACCCCAATGACATGTCCGGCATCGATGTGAGAAAGTGCAAGAAATGCAAGCACAACTGGTCCTATGTGCGGGAGGGTGGCTGCCTAAACACAAAGTGCAACATGTCAGCATCCAGATTTCAGGAGGCTCTCCTTCACTCTAGGAGGGTCTCCTTCAAGTTGAGCCTTGCAGTTTTTAGGAGGTTCTCCTGTATAGGAGGGTCTCCTGTATAGGAGGGTCTCCTCGCTAAGGTGAGCTCTACATCTACTCGGCCTGGGATCCCTACAGCAAGGGCAGTGGAGGCCGGTGGGACCTGAAGGAGTTTGCCAACTACATTGAGCCCACCTTGGCGAAGAAGAAGAAGAAGAACAGGGGCAAGCAGCGAAAGGTGTGGTGGGCCAAGGTCAAGGGGTGGAAGGATGCCGGTGAGCCGGAGTTTCAGCCACCGAGTGATGAAGAGGAAGAAGATCCAGGCCAAGAGGGCCAAGAGCAAGCCGAAGCGGTGCCTTTCCGGCAGAAAGACTTTCAGAGTTTCCTGTGTTGCTTGTGTTTTCTTTGTTCCCGCGAAGCCAAGGCCCAGCAGCACCCGAAGCCCAAGGCCAGGCCCCTGGTTATCCCGAAGAACCCTCCACCGGCTACTGGGCTGCACTGTGTGGCTACACTGTTGTGTCTGCATAGAGACATGCATGTGCTTTGTGTGCTCTCTCACACGAGGCACCTCCAGAGAAGAGGGGCAGGAGCTGCGAAGCAGCAGAGAAGAGGAGGGACGGGTCGCCAGCCTCCATGCGGAGCTATCAGAGCTGGACCAAAGTGGATGGCGAGCCGGACGAGGATACATGCAGAATTGTTCGCACAGGAGGCTCTCCTGTCGAGGAGGGCCTCCTTCTTAGTTCGTTCGAAGCTTTTGCCCTTTGCCCTTGTCTGCTCATGAGGAGACCGGTCCCCCCAGTAAGATTGCCAAGACGAAGCCAGCCTCGGAATGCTCCTTGGCCAGCAATAGTTGAGGTCCTGTTGCTTGTGTGCTGCCAAACAAGCAAGCCACTCCCCGGCAGGGCTTGGGGACAGCCAGCCGGTTGCCGTGGATGATGAGGGTCCCGAGGCAATTTGTTTTTGTGAAGGGGATGATTTTGTTTCGGGTTTGTTATCCATGCAGCCTCTTGGTCAGGCCAGTGGTCCACCAGCTCCCGAGGAGGCAGCAGGCCCAGCTGCACTACTTATGCTTTTAAATTCAGTTGCAGGAGGGCTTCTCCTATTGAGGAGGAGCACTCCTTTTTTTTGGTTTTGGCAGGCCGTGGTGACCAAGCCGATGCCCATGATCCCAGGACTACAGTGGAAGCCATGCTCTGCAGTGCATTGCATAAACTTAGGGTTTAGGGTTTAGGGTTGAGGGTTTAGGGGTTAGGGTTTAGGGTTTAGGGTTTAGGGGTTAGGGGTTAGGGTTTCGGGTTTCGGGTTTAGGGTTTAGGGTTTAGGGTTTAGGGTTTAGGGTTTAGGGTTTAGGGTTTGTCCGTGTCTTGTTTTTGGAGGAAGCAGAAGACAGATTGAGCCTCGTCGGTGCACCAGCTGAGACCCTAAACCTTAAACCTTAAAGCTTAAACGCCAGACCCCTAAACCTTAAACCTTAAACCCTAAACCCTAAATCTTAAACCCCTAACCCTAAAAAACCCTAAACCTTAAACCTTAAACCCGACACCCTAAACTCCAAACCCTGAACCCTAAATCCTAAGCCCTAAACTCTGAACCCTAAACCCTGACCCTAAACCCGAATCTAGACCCTAAGCACTAACCCCTAAACCCGAAACCCTGAGCCCAAACCCTTCAACCCAAACCCTGGGCCCTAAAGCCTAAGCATAAAACCCCAAACCCTGAAGGCCTAAACCCTTAACCCCGAACCCTAAACCCTAGCCCCTAAGGCCTAAACCCGGCAACAGGAACCCGAGACTTAGTGCTTAGGGTCTAGGGTTTCGGGTTTAGGGTCAGGGTTTAGGGTTCAGAGTTTAGGGCTTAGGATTTAGGGTTCAGGGTTTGGAGTTTAGGGTGTCGGGTTTAAGGTTTAAGGTTTAGGGTTTAGGGTTAGGGGTTTCAGATTTAGGGTTTAGGGTTTAAGGTTTAAGGTTTAGGGGTCTGGTGTTTAAGCTCTAAGGTTTAAGCTTTAGGGTCTGGGGTTTAAGGTTCAGCACCCTAGGACCCTAAACCCGACACCCTACACAACCCCCCCCCCGGTGTGTTTATGTATACATATATATATATATCATATGTGTATACTTAAATACATATATATATATATATATATTGATGTATATATATATATACATATCTATATATTTGCAGATAGCATATATATATATAAATAAATACATAAATCGATAAATAACCCAAAACCGACATACACAGAAATATACATGTGTATGCATACATATCTCTATATCTGTATATATATATATATGTACATATATATGTATATATATATATATGTACGTGTACAACTGTATAGATATGTACGTGGAAACATGTATACAAACTTTCTCTCTCTGTGTCTGGTGCTCTTTCTCTATCTTTCTTTTTTTTTCTTTAGAAGAACTCGCTTGCTTGCAATGGTTAAGACGGCTAAGCCTGCGACCTCCTCGGGCAAGTTTGCTGCAAAAGCAGTGAAGAGGGAGCCCAAGGCCGCTGCCAAGAGGACGGCCAAGGCGCCCACACCCAAGTCGCAAGCAGTGAAGACCGAGCCAACAGAAGCAGTGGGCAAGATCGGCATGGAGAGAGGCCAGCTGTCGGGACTGCTGACCTCGCTGTCCTACCAGTGCAAGGCCAAGAAAGCCACCCCCGAGCACAGAGCAGCAGCAGCGAAGATCCTCAGCGACTACAAGGCAGCAGACGTGAGTGGCAAGAGCAAGATCTTGGAGAAGCTTGTGCAGAGTGGCATGCACTGCTTGGACTGGGCCAACGAGCTGACGAAGAACACGGAGGTTCAACACGAGGAAGCGAATGAGTTTCTGAAAGGCTTCATGACCCGGTGGCTTGGCTGCAGTAATATTTCTTTTTGTTGGGTGTGGGTTGGTGCCTTCACAGATTTGGTCGCAGAGGTCCAAAATCCTGGAGCTCAATGGCCTGAACGAAAGCAACCTTTCAGAGCAGGTGGCAGCCGACACCTTGCAGGACCTCCTGAGAGAGTCCGAGGAAAGGTTCAAGCACACCAGGCAAGAGCAGCCGCACAAGAACAAACTCCTGCATCGCTACTTCTACAAGATGCAGAAGGAGAGCACAGAGAGAGACTCTGCCACCGACACGACTCGGCACAGTCAGACGGGAACCATGGATGGTGAATTGGGCTCGTTGATGGATGCCTTCGGCAGTGGTGCCACTTCCAGCATTGAGGTGGACATGAAGGGTGCCTTCAACAAGAACGTCCTGCTGCTTAAGCAGTACAAGCCGAAGCTCAACAAGCTGCACCAGGAAGGCCTCGATATCTCCAGTATTCTGCTCAGTCTGTCCCCGGAGATGTACTCCCAGATCTGCCAGGACATCGACAAGAAGATGCAGACCCTGGAGGAATTCAGCACAAAGCTGAGACAAAGCACGGCTACCATGAACCGTGTGGATCCGGCGGACAGCAGTGTGGACCTCGAGAAGCTGGTGAAGACCACAGGTGACTTGATCACCGAGTGCGAACAGCACCAGAACGTGGTCGCAGGCTTTCTGAAGCAGTGGAAAGGGGTCGCCGGCATCTAGTTTTTCTAGCATCGGCCAGAGGCGACATTTTGCAACGTTCCCCTGCAGGGAATGGTCGTCCAACAACCAGCAAGATGCAATCGCATGCTTGCTACATCGTACAGAGCTTTGGAGCTGCAACCTTCCGTGCAGTGGAGTTAAAAAATCGGAGCCTGCATGCATGTTTTGCAGATAGCACACAGGCAGGCCCTCCTGTCGAGGAGGGCCCTCCTTACTTCGTTCGTTCTATGCAGCATTCCATGCGAATCCTGCCAGCCATTTTGGCTTCAGATGCTACGGCCATGGATAAGAAAAGACCTGTGGCTGACTTGGACAATGTCCCGAACAAGCGACGTTTCAGAGTGGATGCACTGGACCTCTTTGTGAGTGGGGACGTCTCCGGCATGAGAGCTCAGAGACTCTTCCACCATGCAGCCCTTGCAGGCTCTGCACATGTGCAGGATCTGGCGAAGCCGGAGGGATGCAAAAACTCCCACCGCGACCTTTTGCGAAAGGCCCTCAAGAGTAGCCTCTGGCCAAAGCCTTACGAAACAGAAGTCCTGGGATGGGATGTAAAGTCTGGAACAGAGAAGACCATGAGGTTGGCATATTACTTGCCCCACGAGATGGTGCATGCCATGCTGCAAGTCAGCGAGTCCTCGGACATAGTGGCGCTGCAAGAAGAGACTCTGCCAAGCAGACAGGACTTGTTAGAGCACTTGAGGGGTTTCGAGACCCAATTTGGTCTCAGGGATGTGGTGGCTCTGGGCCTTTGGATGGATGGCGTCCCATTCAACCACGACAGGTCGCAGAGTCTGGAATGCATCAGCATGAACTTCCCAAGCCTCCCGAAAGAGTATCAGGACGTACGTTTACCAGTCACTTGCTTCCCCAAGTTTTTCCTTGCGAAAGGAAAGACATGGGATTCGGTCTTGAAGCCCATAGTGTGGAGCATGCGGTGCTTGCTCTTCGGTCGCTTCCCACAGCAGAGACATGACAACAAGCCTTTCACACAGGACGATGCTGCAAGGAAACGATTAGCCGGAAGTGCGATCGGCATGCATTGTGCTCTGTCGGAAGTCAGAGGGGACTGGTCCATGTTCAAAGACGTGCTGCGATTCCCTGGATGGCAAGGAAAGGGCCCCATATGTTTTCTATGTTCATGTACTGTAGCAACCTTGCACGATGTTGGGTCGGATGCAGCATGGAGGACGGTGTTTTGAAAATTTCACTTCGCCTCATGTTCAGGAGGTCCTCCTGTTGTGAGGAGGGTCTCCTTCAAAGTGTCCATGTGTTTGTTTCTCTGTGTCTTGCTCATGCCTGCAGGTCGCAGCGACTGACCCCAGAGCAGTTTCTTCAGAGGCAGCGAGACGAAGGCCATGAACCTAGTGTTCTCTTCTCGTCGCCGGGCTTCAAGAGCACGTGCTGCAAGTGGGATTGGTTGCATGCAGTGGATCTGGGGATAAGTCAGGACTTCCTCGGAGCCTGCTTCAAGCATGTGGCCGAGACCTACATGCCAGGAGCCAGCTTCAACGGGCAGTGCAATGAACTGTTCAAGCAGATGCAGACCTTCTACAAGCGGGTAGAAGCGGAAGATCGACTGAACACCCTCACTCCCGGCATGCTACAAAAAGACAAGAAGGCTAAGAAAAGAAGCTGGCCCAAGCTTCGTGCCAAGGCAGGGGAGACCAGAGCCTTGGTTCCTTTTTGCAGGGAGCTCGTGGAGAAGTACTGTGTCACCGACTCCGACATGGAGGTGACCATGCGACGTGCTGCGAGGGTTCTGGAAAGCTGCTACGACTGTCTTCATGACAGTGTCTGGAAAAGAGAGGTTCTGGAAGCCCGAGCTCGCAGGTTTGCAGTTCTCTTCGTCAAGCTAACCTCGCTGCCGGGGCAGAAGCTTTTCCGGGCCAAGCCAAAGCTTCATGCCTTTCTTGAAATTGCTGCCTCGCCTGCGAACCCACGAAGAACGTGGTCGTACCGGGACGAATCGTTTGGGCACACATTGTCGAAGCATGCTGTTCGCAGGGGCGGGGAGTTCAGCATGCTCGGAGTTTCAAGGGCAATGTTGCAGAAGTTTGCAGCAAGCAATCCAAAACCACCACTTTTGCGAGCCAGCTCAGTCAAAAAAAGGCTTCAGACCGTGCTTTATTAGCCTCTGTCACGAGACATCATCTTGCATGTACCACACCAAAAACCTTTAATTAAGAATGCACCAAAAAAACCTCTAATTAAGGCAAAAGCGCTTCTTCGAACCGCACAACTCTTAATTAAGGCGAAAAACCTTCTAATTAAGGTTTGGTTTTACACTTTAACCTTTAATTAAGCTAATATCCTTTGTTTAAGGGCTGATTTCAGCGGGTTTTTTTTTAATTAAGGGTCTTTCTTAAATTTAAAGACTTTTGGAGTCTCTGGGTTCGTGGATTTTGGCTCAAGACTGAGAAAAAGAAGTGTGTCCGTGCTTGGTTTAGGCAAGAGGGCTTGCACTTTCAAGGGAAAAGGTAACTGGAGGGACCTTCAGGTTTTCACGATGAGATTCCGCAAGAGCCCGCGTGAAGCTTTGACGCGCGCTCTCGAGAACTCCACGTCCCAGTAGCAGACCACCAAAAAAGTGGTCGATTGACAAGTTTGCAGTTTGCACGTTCTTGATCAATTTTAGTTTCTGGAAGTTCCGTCAGCAGGGACGTGGAAGTGCTTTGAGCGAGGATTCCGTGGAAGCTTAAAGACTGGAATGAGCATTGTTTTTCCCTACATCTTTGTGTGGGGTTCTTACTTTTGGGGCTGTCCCGCCTCTCCTCCTTCTCCTCCTCCTCCTCCTTCTCCTCCTCCCCGTCCTCCTCCGCGTCCTCCTCTTCACCCCGTCCTCCTCTTCCTGTTCCTCATGTCGCATGCATCACATCACGATCACGCACATCACGCATCACATCACGCACATGACGCGGTGTCACGCATCAAATCACATTACGCACATGACGTACCATCACGCACATGACGTCACATCACAATCGGGCACATTACGGATACGCACATGACGTACCGTCAATCGGGCACATTACGCATACGCACATGACGTACCAGGGCCCTGGACCTTTGCCGCGCGCGCTCGGGGCGCGGGAAACGCTGGCAGGCGCGACACAGGCGTCGTTTCTGCTGGCAGGCGCGGTACTTAGGGCCCCTGGACCTTTGCCGCGCGCGCGCTCGGGGCGCGGGAAAGGCTGGCAGGCGCGACACAGGCGTCGTTTCTGCTGGCAGGCACGGTACTTAGGGGCCCTGGACCTTCGCCGCGCGCGCGCTCGGGGCGCGGGAAACGCTGGCAGGCGCGACGCAGGCGTCGTTTCTGCTGGCAGGCGCGGTACTTAGGGGCCCTGGACCCTTGCCGCGCGCGCGCTCGGGGCGCGGGAAATGCTGGCAGGCGCGACACAGGCGTCGTTTCTGCTGGCAGGCGCGGTACTTAGGGGCCCTGGACCCTTGCCGCGCGCGCGCGCTCGGGGCGCGGGAAACGCTGGCAGGCGCGGTACTCAGGGGCCCTGGACCTTTGCCGCGCGCGCGCTCGGGGCGCGGGAAACGCTGGCAGGCGCGACACAGGTGTCGTTTCGGCTGGCAGGCGCGGCACTTAGAGGCCCTGGACCCTTGCCACGCGCGCGCTCGGGGCGCGCGAAACGTTGGCAGGCGCGACGCAGGTGTCGTTTGTGCTGGCAGGCGCGGTACTTAGAGGCCCTGGACCCTTGCCGAGCGCGCACTCGGGGCGCGCGAAACGCTGGCAGGCGCGACACGCGCGTCGTCTGTGCTGGCAGGTGCGGCACTTAGAGGCCCTGGACCCTTGCCGAGCGCGCGCTCGGGGCGCGCGAAACGCTGGCAGGCGCGACACAGGCGTCGTTTCTGCTGGCAGGCGCGGTGCTCAGGGGCCCTGGACCGTTGCCGCGCGCGCGCTCGGGGCGCGGGAAACGCTGGCAGGCGCGACACAGGCGTCGTTTCGGCTGGCAGGCGCGGCACTTAGAGGCCCTGGACCCTTGCCCCGCGCGCGCTCGGGGCGCGCGAAACGTTGGCAGGCGCGACGCAGGTGTCGTTTGTGCTGGCAGGCGCGGTACTTAGAGGCCCTGGACCCTTGCCGAGCGCGCGCTCGGGGCGCGCGAAACGCTGGCAGGCGCGACACACGCGTCGTTTGTGCTGGCAGGCGCGGCACTTAGAGGCCCTGGACCCTTGCCGAGCGCGCGCTCGGGGCGCGCGAAACGCTGGCAGGCGCGACACAGGCGTCGTTTCTGCTGGCAGGCGCGGTACTCAGGGGCCCTGGACCGTTGCCGCGCGCGCTTGGGGCGCGGGAAACGCTGGCAGGCGCGGCACAGGTGTCGTTTGTGCTGGCAGGCGCGGTACTCAGGGGCCCTGGACCCTTGCCGCGCGCGCGCTCTGCACCGACCCTCCAAGTAGTACGCCGGGGACATCCGGAGCTTCCGTGGCTGGAAAGTCGACTTTTCTAGTACAAACGTAGTACGCCGCGGACACGCGGAGCTTCCGTGGCTGGAAAGTCGACTTTTTGTAGTACAGACGTAGTACGCCGCGGACGCCCTGGGCGTCTGAAGACACCGCACATAGCATGGTAACGGACATCTGGGCACCTGAAAAACACCGCAAATAGCATGGTAGCGGACATCTGGGCGCATGAAAACACCGCAAATAGCATGGTAACAGACATCTGGGCGCATGAAAACACCGCAAACAAATATCATGGTAACGGACATCTGGGCGCTTGAAAACACCGCAAATATCATGGTAACGGACATCTGGGCGCTTGAAAACACCGCAAATAGCATGGTAACGGACATCTGGGCGCATGAAAACACCGCAAACAAATATCATGGTAACGGACATCTGGGCGCTTGAAAACACCGCAAATAGCATGGTAACAGACATCTGGGCGCTTGAAAACACCGCAAATAGCATGGTAACGGACATCTGGGCGCCTGAAAAACACCGCAAATAGCATGGTAGCGGACATCTGTTTGCATGAAAACACCGCAAATAGCATGGTAACGGACATCTGGGCGCATGAAAACACCGCAAACAAATATCATGGTAACGGACATCTGGGCGCTTGAAAACACCGCAAATATCATGGTAACGGACATCTGGGCGCTTGAAAACACCGCAAATAGCATGGTAACAGACATCTGGGCGCTTGAAAACACCGCAAATAGCATGGTAACAGACATCTGGGCGCTTGAAAACACCGCAAATAGCACGGTGACGGACGTCTGGGCGCTCGAAAACACCGCAAGTAGCATGGTAACGGACATCTGAACGCTTGAAAACACCGCAAATAGCATGGTAACGGACATCTGGGCGCTTGAAAAACACCGCAAATAGCACGGTAACGGACATCTGGGCGCTTGAAAACACCGCAAATAGCATGGTAACGGAGTTCCGCGCGCGTGAAGACACGGGGATGTTTTTGTCTTTTCTCGTCGACAACCTCGCAAATATCGTGGGACAGGCGCGGTGCTTCGGGGCCTTGGACCCTT
>CAJNDS010000754.1:65000-76149 GCA_905221605.1 Symbiodinium natans | reverse complement strand
AGGGCCAATTGCTGCGTCCTGCATATGAACAAGGGCGCAAGAGTTCTTTCTTCGGATCACTCATTGTTGCCAAAAGCGCCAGAAGCAATCTACCTACGAAACAACCTGAATCGTACGGTGAATATCCGTGATGAGGTCATCCAAGTCCAACGTATGGTCTATGACGCTGTTGTACGAAGTAGGCTCCTATATGGTCTCGGAACAATCCAAGCCTGGCTTCCACGTATGACGATCGTAGAATACCCATGCGAAGTTATTCGAGAAGGCCTCTGAAATCGAATCGTTCCGTTTAGCAAAATGCTGGAACAAAGGCGAGTGAAAACTTGCTGGGCACATCTTCCGTTCTCCTTCAACAGGCCGAATGCGTCAGATTAGTTACCAAGCTAGTCGTGCCAGCCATCGGAGTCGGTAGAGTGGGTCGTCCGAGAGAGCATTGGCCACATCACGTTGATGCTCTAACACATACAGTGTCAACGGGCAATTGAAACTACATTGGGTCTGTTCTTCAAAAGGGCCAGGATGTTGCAGGCCGCAAGAGACAGAATCATTTATAAGATAACGCCTCTCTCGTGCTGACTTTTCCTCCCAGTTGAGCGCCGAAGCGTTCGCCGAAGATGCAGAGATCTGGATTGAACGCATGGTATTGGAAAAAGTGTTCAGCAACATGTTTCGTGATTTTTGTTCTTACTTCCTAATCACGAGTTTTACATCATTGACTAGTCATGACTAAGTAATACCAGTTACTGATCAAGACATTCCAAATATGAATTGCTCAGTGCGAACTACAGATTACTATTGACGACTGACTAACTACGAACTACGAGTTGCGAAGCACGGAGTGTTTAGTTTTCGCCTTTTTAGTCTAAAGCTTGGGAACAGAGGTTCGGCGTCGGCTTCTACAGCGCGTACTTGGTCTCCGACAAGGTCCGTGTCGTGAGCAAGCACAATGACGACGAGTAGCTTGTCTCAACGATAGCAAGGGCCAGTCTTGACTTCAGGCTGCATCAGCAGGCAAGCAGAGATCTTTCGATTTTCAGATCTCAGCATGAAAAGCGCATGTGGATTCACTCATCTTGTGCTTCAAATGGTGCAGCATGCTAGTTCTTCGCGGCCAGCGCATCTTTCTTGACGAGGCAGTACATTTGGGAGAGTGGCGCAGGTGGCTCCTTTACTGTTCAGAAGGCCGATTATGCTCTCGTGACAGCTTCGTTTACGTTCAGCCTCAGTACTGATCGTCAGTTCAACGTCCAGCGTCGCCAGTGCCCCAGCGGTGCGGAAGGACACGGAGCTGGTGCACGGCGAGATCAAGCGAGGAACTAAGATCATCTGCTACCTCAAGGAAGACCAGTCGGAGTTTCTTGAGGACGCGGCTTTCGAATCCTCGTTAGCAGAGGGGAAACACGCACTAACTGAAGCTCAGAACTACCCTCAACCCTCACCCCTCAGTCCTCAACCCTCATCCCTCAACTCTCAACCTTCACCCCAAACCCCTCTAAGCCCTAGGCCCTAAACCCTAAACCCCAAACCTTAAACCCTAAACCCTACACCCCAAACCCTAAACCCTAAACCCTAGGTCCGTTGACTTCAGAGACCCTGGAGTTTCCACCGCCTAAACAACCCTTCTCTGCAGGAGCGACGTCTGAAGGATCTGGTGAAGAAGCATTCCGAGTTCATCGGTTTCCCGATCGAGCTGTATGTGGAGAAGTCCAAAGAGAAGGAGGTGACCGACGCTTTGCTAAAGCAGCCCGGTAGGGGCCCTGAAATCGCCAGCAGCATTGGCTGCAGCGTACTATCGCCGCACTCCCACGCTGCTTTCCCGGATCCCGGAGCCCTGAAGCTCCACATCTTGTGCAACTGAGGACTCCGAAGAGGAGGAGGAGGAGAAGAAGGAAGAGAAAGAGGGTCCGCTAGGGAGTGTGGCATTTGAGAATGTCGGGTTCGAAGCATTGCAGTTGGGACGATTTGGGAGGGTGGTGGGGGAGTGCGGGTGGGGGGTGGAGAGGGGGGCGGTGGGTGGCCCGCCTTCACCTAACTTCTCTTTGCGTCGGGAAGGGAGCCCGCTGGATGCCAGGTGATGAGCCTAAGATCGAGGAAGTAGACGAGGAGACTCGCCCGACATGCCATGAGTAGCATGGTTGCCCCACTGCCCCTACCCCCCTCCGTGCGCCTCACTGCTCCTGCGGCGAGGAGAAGGAGAAGGAAGAGAAGAAGAAGAAGACCAAGATGCTTGGCCCAAGTGCCCGAAGCCCCGAAAGCCGCACATGCCCCTAAACTGCGGCCGCCCTAAACTCCGCGGTGTCCCCTTCATTCGAGGGCCAACAAAAGTGGGTAGCCCTCTGCCTAATGCCCTGGCTCTTGGCCCAGGAAGGTGAAGGAGGTCTCGCACGAGTGGGAGCGGCTGGTCAACATCCTTTGAAGTTCAAACCCCAAACCTCGTTCAGGGCCTGACAGTGGCGGCCTAAACCTCTTATGAAGGGAGCAAGTTTGGAGTTAAGGTTCGATTCGCGTCAGCTACGGTCTGGGGCGCACTAGGAAGCGATGGCATCTGCGAGAGGGTTGCAATACGTGTGCCTAGTCCACACCAGCTCATGAGGAGGACGGCAAAGGTCGTGCGAGTAGTCGCGGGAGAAGCCCTCGTAACAGAACCGAACGTTCAACAGCCTTGGGGGCCGCAGCTCAGTTGGGTCTCTTGATGTCGTGTAAGGCAGCTGAACAAGAACAAGCCGCTCTGGATGCGAAAGTCCGAAGATGTGACCAACGAAGAGTACGCATCCTTCTACAAGTCCCTGTCCAACGACTGGGAGGACCCCGCATTTGAACAAGGCAAGAGCGTGTGAAAGTGTTTTTGGCACTTGCGCTTGATGGATGACAGGACCACCTCGCTGTGAAGCACTTCAGCGTCGAGGGCCAGTTGGAGTTCCGGGCCCTGCTGTTCGTTCCCCGCCGGGCGCCCTTCGACCTCTTCGAGACCAAGAAGAAGCGCAACAACATCAAGCTGTACGTGCGCCGCGTCTTCATCATGGACGACTGCGAGGAGCTGATGCCGGAGTGGCTGAACTTCGTGAAGGGCGTGGTGGACTCGGAGGATTTGCCTCTGAACATCTCCCGCGAGACCCTGCAGCAGAACAAGATCCTGCGAGTCATCAAGAAGAATCTCGTGAAGAAGTGCCTCGAGATGTTCGCAGAGATCGCCGAGAAGAAGGACGACTACAAGAAGTTCTACGAGCAGTTCGGCAAGTGCCTCAAGCTGGGCGTCCATGAGGACTCCACCAACCGCACCAAGGCGGGCCCATGTATGAAGCATGCCTTATCCGACTCTGGCCCAAAATCCAGATGCCTCTTTTGATGATTTCAGCATGTTTAGTGTTTTTTTAGGGGTTTAGGGGACCCCAACGGTTGATTTTGGATGAGGTGGCCGAGCTACTCCGCTACCACACCTCCAAGTCGGGGGACGAGCAGATCAGCCTGTTCCCCGGCATGAACTGATTTGGGCACTGGAAACCCAGACCCTTACTTGAAGGTTCGTGGATAGTTGTAGGTAGGGTTTTAGGTAAGGTAACCTATATTGCAACCTGAACTAAGGTACTTATAACCCTACTTATAACTACCCATGAACCTTCAAGTAGGCCATTCAGCAAGAGAACAGACAACGCGCATAGGCCAGCTACTGGTAGGGTTCGAACTTGGGATTCAGGTTTAGGGTTGAGGGTGGAGCGGGGCCTTTGCCAATGTCAGCTTTCTGCCAGGAAGGAGTACGTCGACCGTATGAAGGAGGGCCAGAACGACATCTTCTACATCACAGGCAGAACTTGGAAACGAGAAGAGACTCGTAGGATCTGTGTGCCCAAGGGTTTAGGGTTTAGGGTTTAGGGTTTAGGATTTAGGGTTTAGGGTTTAGGGTTTTGGGTTTAGGGCTCAGCCACCGTGGAGCGCTGAGCCATCGCAGGCGAGAGCATCGCGGCGGTGTCTTCTTCTCCCTTCCTGGAGACCCTGCGCAAGAAGGGCATCGAGGTGCGCATGCCCGTATACCCTCACCCGGAAGCCTCCAGAAGAGGTTTCTAGTGGGTTCGTGCACTTGTGGTAGAAGGTTCACAACATCAAGCAGTTGTTAGCGCGCTTTCTCAGAGGTGCTGTACATGATCGACCCCATCGACGAGTATTCGGTGCAGCAGCTGAAGGAGTTCGATGGCAAGAAGCTGAAGAGCACAACCAAGGAGGGTCTTGACATCGAGGACGAGGATGAGAAGAACCTGGGCCCAGACAGTTCTAGTCTGCTGAAACTCTAACTCTTCCAGTTTCTGCTTGCGTGTCGCCGTCGTGAAAACGAAACCGACATGCTTGCCAGTAGTAAGCCCTAAACCCTAAACCCTAAACCCTAAACCCCAAACCCTAAACCCTAAACCCTAAACCCCAAACCCTAAACCCTAAACCAGTAAGCATAGTAAGCTCCAAGGAAGAAGCTGGAGGAGATGAAGGCGGAGTTCGAGCCCCTCACGAAGCTGATGAAGGAGGTCTTGGGGGACAAGGTGGAGAAGGTCATCGTGAGCTCCAGGATGGCCGACTCCCCTTGCGTGCTGACCACCTCTGAGTACGGCTGGAGCGCCACTGTGGTTGAGGGGTTTAGGGGGTTTGGGGGTTTGGGGGGTTTGGGGGTTTTGGGGGTTTTGGGGGTTTGGGGGTTTAGGAGTTTAGGAGTTTGGGGTTTAGGAGCTGTTTTTCTTCTTCTTCTTCTTCTTCTTCTTCTTCTTCTTCTTCTTCTTCTTCTTCTTCTTCTTCTTCTTCGTGGTGTCGGTCACGGAAAGTGACCGGCACGTTCAAAAGTTCCAGGAGCGCCAACATGGAGCGTATTATGAAGGCCCAGGCCCTGCGCGACAACTCCATGACTTCCTACATGGTCTCCAAGAAGACCATGGAGGTGAACCCCAAGCACTCCATCATGGCGGAACTGAAGAAGAAGGCCGCGGCCGATAAGTCCGACAAGACGGTCAAGGACCTGATCTGGCTCCTCTTCGACACCTCGCTGCTCACCTCCGGCTTCAACCTCGATGAGCCCACGCAGTTCGCCGGCCGCATCCACCGCATGATCAAGCTCGGCCTCAGCATCGACGATGACGATGAGGGCCTGGGCGATGACGACGACCTGCCCCCGCTTGAGGAAGTCGAGGGCGCGACTGACGAGGCCTCCAAGATGGAGGAGGTCGACTAGGATGTCCGAGCCATCCAGTAAGTCGTACTGCAGCCGCCGGTACGCAAGTGCATGATCCCAACGACAGGCACCAGCTTCGGCCCACTGTACAGGGGGCAGAAACTGGCAAAAAACCTGATGCAGATGATCGACTGCGACCCAGAAAGCGTGAGAGAGCCAGTCTTGGGCACGTCCAATGATTTCCCTAAACCCCTTGAGGGTAAGTAGGTTTTAAGGTGTTGGAGCTTAGGGGCCTTAATCGATCGGCTGAACTCCCGAGCTTGCCGCAGGGATCTCAAGGTGCGATGTGCCCTGCACGGACAGAAGCCCTACCCTAAACCCCCCAAAAGCCCCCAAAGCCCCCAACAAACACCCGCAACCCCAAAACCCCAAACCCAAGCCCCAAGCCCTAATTATAGCCCCGAAGCCTTCAACCCTCCATCGCCCGTAGAAGAGAAGACTTTTGGGCGGAGGCCCTCGTGTCCTCGGACGCGCTGGCGGAGGAGGTCAGGGCTTGGGTCTGAGGGCCTACTTGAATCTAAGGGTAGTTTCGTGGGCCCTTAATATGATCCCCAACTTACAAGGGTTCTGATGTATGGGCCCTTAATTTTCATAGGGTATATGAAGGGTATATAAGGGGTACCCTTCAAGGGCCCATAATCAGGGACCATGTAACTACCCCAAGTCTGAAGGTTCATGGGTAGTTGTCACTAAGGTTCTGGGTTTAGGGGTTTAGGGGTTTAGGGTTTAGGGCTACCTTTCTCCTAACCCTGCCTTTAGCTACCCATGACCATGAACTTTCAAGTAGGGTTCAGGATTCCATGGGTTCGCCTTCTTTGCTAACTTGTGTTCTCAGGAATTCTATACATAGAGCCCCGCCAAGACGGCACGTGATTCCGATCAAGCACCCAGGAGAAGGAGGTTCAGGGTCTGCGGTTAAGGGTTTAAGGCTTGCGGCTAGGGAATCCTAAGCCCTAAGCCCTAAGCCCTAAGCCCTAAGCCCTAAGCCCTAAGCCCCAAGCCCTAAGCCCCAAGCCCTAAGCCCCAAACCCTAAACCCAAAGCCAAAACAGGTGGGTGAGGCGCTGATGGCCCACTTCGGCTGGCGGGTGGCCCTGACCGGACCGGATCTCGAGGCCGGGGCTCTTTCTCAGGTGCACCTAGGAGTACCCTAAACCCTAAACCCTAAATCCTAAACATTCCTAAACCCTAAACCCTAAACCGTAAACCCCAGACCCGAAACCCTAAACCCTAGACCCCAAACAGTGCCTAGGTGGAAGTTGGGAGGGCTAAGCAATTGGGACTTGGGTTTAGGGTCGAGGGTTTAGGGTTTTGGAATTAGGAACCCCACAAAGTTCAAAGGCTACAGATTTCGGCTTGGGGTGTGCTAGGGTTAGGGTCCCTATATAAATTCAGGGCCCATACTTCAGAACCCAATTTCGCCTGCTTTTTTTTTTTTTTGCCCTGGGTCGTTTTGCAGGATTCAGGGTTCATTCGGGCTTCCCAACATCCCCCCCGTATATGCCCCAAAATTCTCCAAACCTCATTATAGGATCTCCCAAGGTGGAACCCCCATTTTCGGAAACCCTCATTTCAGTGCTATTTGTTTATGTGTTTTTTGTTAGTTTTGCCTGGTGTTTCGGGAGAACGGGTCTTTGTCGTCTCTCGTCTCGTGGCAAGCTGACCCCAACCACCTGTCTAACCTTCCAGACCTTCCCTGTCACATGCTCATTCTGCCATCCTGGCTGTTGTGACAAGTACCTGAAGACCTCGCATGAAGAAGCCAAGAAAGCAAGGATGAAGTTCGCACCGCATGCCAGCTCATATTTCTAGACCTACAAACGCACGCACGCGTGTACGCGCGTGTGTGAACTCCCTAAAGCCCTAAACCCTTAGAATCGCTCCGTGCACACTTACTAAACTCTCGTAAGGCTCGTGAGACGCTTGCTTGACTGACTTTCCGCAGCCGTACGGTCTCAGGTGATCTGCTTGAACAGTCCTCGCTTGTGGGATCGGAAACGGTGCCAAAAGCATCGTCGATGCTCCTACCCCAGATCGTGAGACTAGCTTTCAACCCTCAACGCTCAACCATCAACCCTAAACCTAAACCCTAAACCCTAAACCCTAAACCCTAAACCCGAAACCCTAAACCCTAAACCCTAAATCCTCAACCCACAACCCTCAACCCTGAACCCTAAACCCTAAACCCTAAATCTAAACCCTAAGCCACCATGGCCTGGCACAGCGCCTGGCGCTGGCACGAGGCCAGCAGGGCGCGGGCTTGCAATCTTGGGGCGGGCGCGTAGCTTGCTTAGGGCTTAGGGTTTAGGGTTTAGGGTTTAGGGCGTGGGGCTTGGGGTTGAGTTTTCTGTCGCACTGATCGTTCTTGTCTACCTAGAAAACCAGTAGACAAGAATGTTGGGCGGCCGCAGTTCCTGAATTTTGGGTTTGGATTAAGGAAGCCTCTTATTGTATGGGGCAGCGCTGGTAAGCAAGCTTCCGAGACGGGAGTTTCGAGTGAAGCTGAAGATCTTTGGAGTTTAGCTTTGAGTTTCGGGTTATTGTTCTTTGCGCTTATGGATGACCAAGTGCCGAAAAGAACACAATCAATGTCCCGAGCTGCGCGCCATGGAAATTTTGTTTCAAACTGTGAACTTGGAGTTGAGATGCCGGAGAACGAAGATGAAAGCAGCATGTTGAACCGAACGTGTAATGGAGCGTTTTTTTATTGTTCATGTACTGTTCACTTTGCGCCTTCTTCTGGACAACGCTTCTAAATCTGAGATCTTATTATCTGACTTTGCAGCCCTGACCCCCAGCAGACCCGCTTCCCAACAAAGACCCTGCTTGCAGGTTCATGGGTAGTGAGTACCAGAATTGCGGTTATGATATAGGATACCATACTTAAAACCTTACTTTTTAGTTAACCATGAACTTTAACAAAATGTCCCTAAGCCCTGCTCTGCGGCCCATTCCTCGCACTACCATACATACCCGCCTCGGGGGGAACGTATCAGGCGGGCTAAACACAACTTAGGTTAGTCATGGCTCCCTAGACCTTAGATCCTAAACCCTAAACCACAAACCCCAAATCCTAAACCCTAAACCCTAAACCCTAAACCCTAAACCCTAAACCCTAAACAGGTGGGTGAGTGGCTGATTGTGCACTTGGGCGATGTGGGCGTGGTGTGGTGGGTCGGGGGGTAGCCACCGACACCCAAAACCCAGAACCCTTCAACCCTAAAACCCTTAAACCCTTCAACCCTTCAACCCTTCAACCCTTAAACCCTTAGACCCTTAAACCCTTAAACCCCTAAACCGTAAACCCTAAAACTTGGACCCTAGACCCCAAGCCCCAAACTAAACCCTAAACCCCACAAAACTAAGCACCTACCCGCGCAGTTTCCGAAGCACTTTCAGTAGACCCCCTGGTTCTGAGTCGGGAATGGGGGAATTAGGACCCTATATGATCCCTTTAAGGATACCTTAAGGGTCCCTCATTCCCCTCTTCATCCTAAACCCTCAACCCTAAACCCTAAACCCTAAACCCTAAACCCTAAACCCTAAACCCTAAACCGACTAAGAACCAGCCAGCAGGGCTGGTGGGGCGGCAGCCGACTCCTTGGACCCCTGTGGGGTGGAGTTTGGGGGTTTAGGGTTTAGGGTTTAGGGTTCAGGGTTTGGGGTTTAGGGTTTAGGGTTTAGGGTTTAGTTAGGGCGCAGGATTGATGGGGGTGTAAGGGGCGGGTGCTTTTAAGCGTTTAGGGTGCGGTTTTCGGGTTTGGGTTTTTTGGGCTGTAGTTCGTTTTGTTTTTGTTGCTTCTTTTAAAGGTAGCTGGGCTTTTAGGCTTTGGGGCTTTAGGGTTGTGTTGCAACTAAGGCGGGGTGTAGGGGTTCAAGGCTCGGAAGTTTCGGGGTCTAGGGTTTCGGCTTGGGATGTTCCCCCTTCTACTAACAGTCCGGAGTAGGGAGTATTGTACCCCCTATTACAATCCCTATTAAGGAAGTATAACGGGGAACATCCCAAGTTTCGGCACAAGTTTAGGGTGTAGGCTTACGACGCTGGATGCGTAGCCAGAGCCACGTTTCAAGGAGCAACTTTTTATATGGAAAAGTTATGTTTCAAATATGTTTTGGGGCTTTTTGATCTATGACATTTCACGAAAATTTTATGGTTCTCTTCGATTTTGTTAAAACATTTTATGATTTTTCATGAGAAGTTTATGTTTTGCGTCGATTTTATGAAGATTTTATGATTTTTCATGATTTGTTTATGGCTTTGGTCGGTTTTGTGTGTTTCTGCAATGAAAATGTTGCAAAATTGATGAGAAACAAAAAACTCATTAAACAAATCATAAAATTTTCATAAAATCGACGAAAAAACAAAATTTTTCATAAACAACATAAATTTTTCATAGACTCGAAGAGAATCATTTTCTTAAAAATATCAGAAACCCAAAAGCTTCAGTAAATATCTCAAATCATAAAGTATTCATTCAAGAATTCTTGGCAACGTGCTCTGTGTGGCTGAATCCGGGGTCATAAGTGTAGGCTTTTCCAGGGTTCTTCCAACAAGTTTTGTTGAGTTCAGTTGTTCGGGGGCGTTCAGCGGCTTATGTTGCTTTGTTCACTTGGGGCTTGAGATGTTGGTGGGTAGGGTTGTTGCACGGGAACGGCTTCCTGTCTGCGCCGGCGGAAGAATTGATTCAGCCTTTTGTTGGCCGTCTCTTCTTCTGGATACCTCTGGAGTATATCATACTCGTGTATATGTCGTATGTACACTGTCTACACATGTACATATGGGCGTTGTTCTAAACCCCCGCCTCTTCGTGTTTAATTGGGCCGGCCACACGTATGTTGCCTTCGTGTAAGTATGGCGCCAAAAACCAGCACGGCGCAAGGGGGCGCAAGGGCGAGCGCAAGGGCCAGGAGCCCAAAACTCTAAGATCAGGCCGCCGCCTTGTCGTGGACAGGGTCAGGGGTCTGCAAGTTTAGGTGTTAGGCCCTAAACCCTAAACCCTAAACCCTAAACCCTAAACCCTAAACGCTAAACCCTAAACCCTGAACCCTAAACCCTAAACCCGAAACCCTAAACCCTAAACCCTAAACCCTAAACCCTAAACCCTAAACGGTTTAGGGGCTGAGGGCTTAGGGGCTAGGGTCTGGGGGGCTTAGGGTTTAGGATGGTTTCGTATAGGATGTGTTCAGGGTTAGAGGTTAGTGGGTCTAGAGTCTAGAGTTTAGTTTGTCAGCGGGACTCGCGTCGCAAGGGTGGTGCAAGGGACGCGCATGCGCACACACCCACATATACATATATATATATACATATGAATAATTAGGACACATACATACATAAATCATAAATACATTCAAGGTTGAGGGTGTTAGGGCTTACAGGCCCTAAGCCCTCAACCCCCCTACAGCTCCGAAACTTCGAGGTGCCTGGCGGGAGGAGGGGCCTGAACATTGGGCCTGGCAGAAGGCCGCTCGGCCAGGGGTTCGTCATGGTGACCCGGGGGCCCTAAACCCTAAACCCTAAACCCTAAACCCTAAACCCTAAACCCTAAACCCTAAACCCTCAACCCTAAAGGTTTGGAGTTGAGATGGGCTCAACTTGAGCCCCCGAAGCCCCATGGCCTTGTTCTGCAGGTGGGTCCAGACACGTTTGTTTGATTTAAAAGGCCCTTTTTGCACAGCATTTTTGGGTTTAAAGGGGCATTCTGAGACCTAATTTGTAGCATAAAATTATGGAGCCATTTTCCTCCTTTGCCCCCTTACATGTAATAGTATACGGGGCTATAAGCGCATGAGCATTAGGGGCCCGGTAATAATGCATTAATTTTAACGCTACGCGACCCGCCTCGGCCCGGCCCAGCGCATCCGCGTGAGCATGGTGATTCCGCAGCGCCCAAGTCGCTGGACCCCAAGCAATAAGGGTTGGGTTGAGGGTTGAGGGTTGAGGGTT
>CAJNDS010000754.1:0-60000 GCA_905221605.1 Symbiodinium natans | reverse complement strand
CGCACCCGCACCCGCACCCGCGTGCACGCATGCACGCATGCACGCATGCACGCCTGCACGCCTGCACGCCTGCACGCCTGCACGCATGCGCATGCACGCATGCACGCAGGCACGCATGCACGCATGCACGCATGCACGCACTCATGCACGCACCAAACTCCAAACTCTGAACTCTAACCCACGGGCTTAAACCGAAGACCCAAGGCCCCACATCAAACCCTAAACCCTCAAGCCTCAACCCAAACCCCCAACCCCTAAACCCTCAACCCTAATAGAACCCTAAACCCTAAACCGTAAAAGAGAATAGGTCGGGTGGGTGGTGGGGCTATCAAGCTACGCACGCGATGGGGAGTGCCTCACGAAATCTAAAGAAAAGGCGCACTTGATGCAAACCCTAAACCCCTAGACCCTTACCCCTCAAGCGTCAATACGAAAACCCCTAAACCCTAACCCCCCAACTCCGAAACCCTAGACCCCCAAGCCCTAAACCCCAAAACCGTAAACCCCTAAACCCAAACGGGTCTCAAAGCCCTCCACCCCCAAGACCCTAAACCCTAAACCCTAAACCCTAAACCCTAAACCCTAAAACCCTAAACCCTAAACCCTAAACCCTAAAGCCCTCAGCCCGCAACTTTCGAGCTGCCGAGCTGCTGCAGGCGGCGGCTCCTGGTGGGGTCGCGCTGGCCAGGCCTGACGATGTTTGTTGGGCGGGACTTGGGTTTACGGTTTAGGGTTTAGGGTTTAGGGTTTAGGGTTTAGGGTTTTGGGGTCTTGGGGTTTTGGGGTCTTGGGGTTTTGGGGTCTTGGGGTTTTGGGGTCTTGGGGTTTTGGGGTTTTGGGGTTTTGGGGTTTTGGGGTTTTGGGGCTTTGGGGCTTTGGGGTTTTGGGGTTTTGGGGTTTTGGTGTTTTGGGGTTTTGGGGTTTTGGGGTTCAGGGTTCAGGGGTAGTTGGGTGAGTCTAAGGTTAAATCCCTCAAAATACCCATGGAGCACAGAGGGCATTTTTGCGTGAGTCTAATATCCCACATGGGGGTTTCCGAGATTAGGGGTACCTTATTTGGGGTCCTGATTATAAGGGGATCCTGATTCTAGGGGGATCCTACTATTTGGGGATCTGCATTGGCGGTCCCGATTTTCGTAATCTTCGTAAACTTACAACCCGGCGTGCCGCGCTGCGCAGCAGGAAGGTGTGACGCCCACCACGCTGCAGCGGCTGCTAGCCATGGAGAACGTTTCTTCACAACGCCAGCGAAGCCTTCCGACACAGGCCCTTCTTCGGTCGCTTGTGCGTGGCCGGAGGACTCCAGCATGAAGCCAGCTGCGCAGGATGCCGCATCGGCCCATGGCCAGGTGGCGGCGGCCGAGGGCGCATGGACAAGTCACAGAGCCAGATCGGAGTGCAGCAACCTATGAATTCATAATTCTTTGCGGGATCTTATGCGGGGTTGCCGAGAGGGTGCTCTGCTGAGATTCGTGAACGGTATATCTGTAGCAACATCCTCTAGTGAACAGTTCGAAGCTTGATTGCTTGTCCAAGCATTGGGCGGTGCTCTCAATTGCGGTCCCTTCTGGGGGTCTGCATTGTACCTGAACCCTCAACCCTAAACCCTGAAACCCAAAAGAATCTCACTTTAGAGAAGCGGACCAAATGAAGGACATGCGGTGGCCAGAAGACGCGTGCTGAAGTGCCAACAGTTGGATGCCTGGCGAGCATGGCACGAACCCCAAGAAGCCCTACGGTAACCCCTAAAACCCTAAGTCGAAAGCCAACCTCAACCTTGCAGCAGTCGTATAGCCTTCCTGAAGTAGGGTTCAAGGCAGCTGGTTTAGGGTTTAGGGATGTTTAGGGTTTCTTCAAGCCTTTGATAGGAGCTCGAGCCTGGTGCTAAGCTTCAAGGTTTAAGACCCCAACAGGGGCCAACAAAAGGCTGTGCCCTGTCAAACCCTACACCCCAAACCCTAAACCCCAAACCCTTAACCCTAAACCCTAAACCTCCCACCGCCACGTTTCTGAGGACCGAGCCTCATGCCTCGCGGCCGCACATGCCTCCGGAGCCAAACAACATCTTGCGGGGGCCATGCGATGCCGCGCAGGCACGGGGTTGCTTCCCCGCATTGCAAGTTCCGAAGCACCCCTAAACCCTAAACAAATGCAGGTACTTAGAGCCCTACTTCGAACTACACCCCTGAACCTTCAAGTCAAGCCTAAAGCCTTAACGCCTTGAAAGTTTAGGGCTTGGGGTTTAGGGTTTAGGGTTCCCCAAAGCCTCCTGGACGTAGATCCGAAACCTTTTTCTCCATAAGCCCGAAACTATTCGACAAGCAGGGTACCATACTACCCTTGAAACCTCGAATATGCTCTCAGCGCTAAACTTCTAAGCGCGGAGCCCTAACCCCCAAAGCCTTGTAACTTTATGTGCCCTAGAGCTTAAGCCCTCAACAGTTTCGACCCAAAAGCTCAAACCCTAAACCCTAAACCCTAAACCCTAAACCCTAAACCCTAAGCCCTAAGCCCTAAGCCCTAGGCCCTAAGCCTTAAACCCTAAACCCTAAACTCTAAACCCTAAACCCTAAATACCCTAAATACCCTAAACCCTAAACCCTACACCCTAAACCCTAAACCCTAAACCCTACATGAAGGGAAGCGCACCTTAAACCCTACTCCGGTCTGCGAGCCTCGAAGTGGTGTCTCCGAAGGTGGGCTCGGCTTCCTCAGATGCGGCCGCGGCCGCGGGGGCGCGCCCGAAGCCCCGGGCACATGCCCTGAGCTGCCCGGACTGCACAGTGGGGGGTGACCTGGGGACTTCTGGGACAAGAGGGTTTAGGGTTTAGGGTTTAGGGTGTAGGGTTTAGGGTTTAGGGTGTAGGGTTTAGGGTTTAGGGTTTAGGGTGTAGGGTTTAGGGTGGGGACCTGGGAGGACTTCTGGGGCTTTAGGGTTCAAAGTTTTTCAAAACTTTTCAAAACTTTTCAGACACTTTGCTTCTTATTTTTTCATAGTCATTATGATGACCATTGATGCTAGCATTGATGCCCAGCAGATGAAGGAAACATATTAACCCCGCACATATTCACAAGAAACATGCTTGTCAACCGAGTGGAATGTTCTATTTGATGATAGAATATTCCACTCTTACTGTTTGTTGTAAAAACATAAATAAATTAAACATTCCATTCGGTTAACAGCAGGGTTTAGGGTTTAGGGTCTAGGGTTTAGTGTTTCGGGCTTAGAGCCCCATACAGTAAACTCCGAAAAGTTGGAACATCCTTATCCCCGTACCCCGAAAGGTATACTAAAGGGAATCCCCGGCTCTAATCATACTATTCATACTTAAACCATGGTCCAACTTGCTGGAGTTTACTGTAAAGCCTAAACCCTAAACCCTAGACCCTGAACCCTGAACCCTGAACCCTAAACCCTAAACTCTAAACCCCAAGCCCTCGTGCCTAAACCCTCAACCCTCAACCCTCAACCCTCAACCCTCAACCCTCAACCCTCAACCCTCAACCCTCAACCCTCAACCCTCAACCCTCAACCCTCAACCCTAAACCCTAAACCCTAAACCCTAAGCCCTAAGCCCTAAACCCTAAACCCTAAATCCCAAACCCTACATACCAAAAGGCAACATGGCGCAGGGCCGCGGGAGCCCGCGGCCGAGGAGGGATCCGGCGCCCTCGGCGCCATCACTCCAGAGCCAGGCAGCTGCTTTTTTGCTCTGATGGTTTAGGGTTGAGGGTTTAGGGTTTCAGGTTAGGATTTAGGGTTTAGGGTTTAAGGTTTAGGGTTTAGGGTTAGTTTATGTTTATGGGCTTTCATGGGTCTCTAGGGCTCAAAGGGTCAGGGGTTTCAGGGTTTACAGGCCTTCAGGGTTTTCTGGGGCTTAGGGCTTACAGGCTTTAATGGCCTGGAGGGTTTCGGGTCCCGAAGCGCTCAGCCCTCAACCCTCAACCATAAACCCCAAACCTAGCCATGCTGAGGTGCTTATAGGGCTTAACAGAGTTATTTAGGGCTGAGGATGGTCCAGGGTTGGTTTACGGTTTTGGGGTTTAGGGTTTATGGTTTAGCATTTAGAGTTTAAGGTTTAGGGCCAAGCGCGTGCGATCAGCCAAGCCTCGGACGGATGCGGCCGAGTATCATTGGGATGAGCTGCATGGGAGTGTCGGCCGCGGCAGCTACGCGTACGTCTGCAATCGCACGTGTTGGCAGAGGAAATGCCATGCGGGCCAATACGGGCAGTCTTGTAGCCTCTCCGAGGACGTGGAGGGACCATTATTATTATTATTATTATTATTGGCACTTGGCCTGCTGGTGCTGGCGTCGCTTCGTTTTGCTGGGTCGTAAATGAATGTAGCGAATGAAGACACAGGCGTGAACACGGTGGTCCCCCAGGGACCCTTCCATACTCACGCGTTGAATGCCATCGTAGGGAGTAAGCATGCCAGCAATGAGCCGAACAAGGACCACTCTGATCGTATGTGAGGGGTCACGAAGGAGCACCAATCATGACCAAAACTCCATGCCCTATGCCCAAAACCCTAAACCCTAAATCCAAAACCCTAAACTCTAAACCCAAAACCCAAAACCCAAAACCCTAAACCCGAAACCCTAAACCCTCAACCCTAAATCCTAAACCCTAAACCCTAAACCCTAAACCGAAACCCTATAAGCCCCAAAACAGTAAACGGCAATGGTATCAGGCCGCGGCTGGCGTGGCTCGGCCTGCACACAGCTCTCTCAGAGCTTTGGGCATCAGAGCTTTACACCCTAAAGCCTAAACCCCTAAACCCTAAACCCTAAACCCTAAACCCTCAACCCTCAACCCTAAACCCTAAACCCTAAACCCTAACCAGGCGATGTTGAGGGGACTTAGGAGTCGTGGAGCTTTAGTCGTCCGAGGGCAGTAGCCTTGTCATGTGTAAACTCTAGATCCAAACCGTACATGTAGGTTTTGGGGGCCTCTTTTGGGTTTGAGGGATAGGAGGGACTTGTGGGGGCATCCTACTACCTCAGATACCCCTCACATCGTCCTTACATATCAACCCTAGACCCTAAACCCTCAGTAGCCGAAAACCAGCCCCCATAAAGTTTTGGGTTCTCTTAGACTCTGAGAAGCCGAAAGGTTAGGTGAGTATGGGTTTAGGAATTAGGCTCTAGTGGGCTTGTGTTTCTGGCAGACTCGGAGGCATCTGGTGTTTGGGGGCGTGTTTCGCAAGCGGTCGGTTGCTTGGCTCCTTCTAATTGGGTTGCCAATTGTTGTCTGGTCTGGGACCTGGAGGTGTGGAGCGTTCGAGTAGTTGAAGGCTCATAGGTAGCTATAAGTATACATAAATTCAGGCTTATAATGTAGGTTACCTCTTTGGGGGTTAAGTTTGGGGCTACTTAGGTCTACAGGTATAGGGACTATATTTATATGAGGTACATGTAAGGTCATATAGGGCTTATAGAGGGGAATAAGATTAAGGGTCCCTTCTAGGGGTCCCTCCTTATACCCCTTACGGTTTCGGGCTTTGGGGCAGCCCTCTCAAGCCAATTGTAACGAATGAACTGAAAGAAGCGTCTAGATGTTCAAGCAAGAGCTCAAAGCGGATTAGGGTTTCGGGTTAGAATTCCGCCGTGCACCCTGTGCCCCTGCCCTGCATACGAGCCATAAGCCCTAAACCCTAAACCCTAAACCCTTAACCCTTAACCCTTAACCCTAAACCCTCCACGCTGCTCCGAGGAGTTTTCCTCGCAGCATGTCGCCAGCGTGCTGCAGCCCATGGCTGCGCCAGCATGGAAGGCGGCTGAGGGTTTAGGGTTTAGGGTTTAGGGTATAGGGTTTAGGGTTTAGGGTTTAGGGTTTAGGGTTTAGGGTCTAGGGTCTTAGGGTTCAGGGTTCAGGGTCTAGGGTTTCGGGTGTAGGGTTCTGGTTTCATCGGGTTCCTAACTGAAGCCCTGAACCCTGAAGCGTTGTGGGGTGGGGCCTTTTTGTGATTGTGGGGCTTTAAGAGGGCTTTTCGAGTTGTAGAGTGAAAAAGCCCGACCCCAAAAACCTCTAAGCAGCCCTAATCCCTAAACAAACCACAGCTGTCAACCTTTAACGCCCTGCCCTCAAAACCTCGGAAGGCCAACCCCCAAACCCCCCCAGAACCCACGCCAAGCCCTAAACCCTAAATCCAGCCAACCCAAAACCCCCAAAGCCCAGACCCGACCCCGTCTCACCCAGAAAGACAGCCTAAACCCTAAGCCCTAAGCCCTAACCCCCAAACCCCTAACCCTAACCCCTAACCCCCAAACCCCAAACCCTAAACCCTAAGCCCTAAACCCTAAACCCCAAACCCCAAAACCTAAACCCTAAACCCAAAAGCGAACCTTGCTGGAGCCTGTGGAGGAGTGGCTTGTGGCCGCGGCACCTGTGGCTGCCAGAGGCCATCTCTGGACTTAGGGTGCAGGGTTTTGGGTTTAGGGCTTAGGGCTTAGGATTTAGGGTTTAGGATGTAGGGCTTAGGATTTAGGGCTTAGGTGAGGGTTGATGGTTTATGTGTTGAGGGTTGCGAGGTTGGTGTGTAGGGCTGAAGGTTTCGAGGTTTGAATGTTTGGGCTTCTTGGTGTTTATCTAGGGTTTAGGGTTTAGGGTTTAGGGTTTAGGGTTTAGGGTTTAGGGTTTAGGGTTTAGGGTTTAGGGTTTAGCGTCTTGGGTTTAGGGTTTTGGAGCGCTTCGGTCGGGGAAAGCCCAGAAGGGGGGGTAACTTTCCTAAGGGTACTTTCTTCCAGTCACTGCATCCCCTCGTTCAGAATCCGCTACTTGGAGGTGCATGGTACTTCTTAGCAAATCATAACTGTACTTATAGCCCAGTCATAAGCCCTTAAGTGCCCTAATATGGTTATAAGTACAGTTATAAGTACAGTTAGAATTGGGTTAATAAGTACCATGAACCTCCAGTAGATCTAAACCCTCAACCCTCAAACCGAACCGGCAATTCAGTCGGTAGTTGCTTTACGTAGGGCTATTCAGCAGGACAAACCGCAATTACGGTCCCCTATACTTTTCACCTCCCTAAACCCTAACCCGAAACCCTGAACCCTAAACCCTAAACCCTAAACCCCTAAACCCCTAAACCCCTAAACCCCTAAACCCCTAAACCCCTAAACCCCGAAACCCCTAAACCCCTAAACCCCTAAACCCCTAAACCCCTAAACCCCTAAACCCCTAAACTCTGAAAGGAAGTCTGCCCTCTAGGCTTCCAAGGGGATCCTATTGAGCCGCGGTCGGCGGCCAACACGGCGCAGAGGCCGCCGGGGCTTGGGGAAAAGGGTTTAGAGTTTAGCATTAGGGCTTAGGGTTCACGGCTTGCGGTTTAGGGTTTAGGGTTTAGGGCCCCTTGCCTGAGGGTTCCTTAGGGTTTGTTTCAGGGTGGTTTTGAATGTGTTCTGTACGAGTGTTTAGGGAGGCTCTGTTGAAAGAGAATGGTGCGCTTCGAAGACCCAAAAACGAAGCCCGCCCCACAACCCTGAACCCCTAACCCTAAGCCCCTAACCCCAAACCCAAAACCGTGATCCCTGAGCCCACAAACCCGAAACCCTAACCTCGCAGGTCGAGTGCTCTCGCGTCTTACGGCCCCGGGCTCCCTGGCATCCTGGTGCACCACGCCGGGACTGGCCTTGTCGCTGCGCAGCATCAAGTAGCCTCGAAGCCCCTACCCCTAAACCCTAAACCCTAAACCCTAAACCCTAAACCCTAAACCCTAAACCCTAAACCCTAAACCCTAAACCCCAAAAGCCCTAAGCTCTTAACCCTAAGCCCTAAACCTTAAGCCCTAAACCCCTAAACCCCCTGAAGAGGCTCCGGGAAACCTTTCAAGCAGGTTCTGAGGTTCACAAATTGGGGCAATCCTAAGCTACAGCCTGACTTGTAACCTGCCAAGTTTCCTACATCATCAGGGACTCCTGTTAGCATTGTTGTGGTTTGAGGAGGAGGGTCGAGCGGTTGGGGCTATTGAGTCATCCGGGAAACGCTAGGATCGAAGGCACTGTAGGAGCCTTCAACAGTTAGAATAGGGTATACGGTTTAGGGTTCAGGTTTTCGGATTTAGGGTTTAGCGGCCGTAATAATTAGAATTGGGGTTTTGAGCGTTATTCTAGTATATTACAAAGGGACCATAAGGGAATATTATTCGTAATCATTCCGACCCCTATATGACGGGCGGTAAAAAATGTAAGGAAGAGGCCATGACACGACCCAACAAGGGCCCCGAATTCAGACCAACAGGGGCGCGAGGTTTGAACTTTACACCCTAAACTCTACACCCTAAGCTCTCAACCCTCAAACTTCTAACCCTAAACCGTAAGCCATAACACCTCAAACCCCGCCTAAAACCCTAAACCCCAAACCCCAAACCCCAAACCCCAAACCCTAAACCCTAAACCCTAAACCCTAAACCCTAAACCCTAAACCCCTAAAACCTAAAGCCAAGGCGCGGCCCTGAGCTCGGGATCTTTCGAACTTCCTGCGGCCCTGCGGTGTCGCCCTGCAGGGGCATCCCCTGGGCGCAGGCCCGGGAGGGTTTAGGGTTTAGGGTTTAAGGTTTAGGGTTTAGGGTTTAGGGTTTAGGGTTTAGGGTTGAGGGTTGAGGGTTGAGGGTTTGAGGGTTTAGGGTTTAGGGTTTGAGGGTTGAGGGTTTGAGGGTTTGAGGGTTTGAGGGTTTGAGGGTTTGAGGGTTTGAGGGTTTGAGGGTTTGAGGGTTTGAGGGTTTGAGGGTTTGAGGGTTTGAGGGTTTGAGGGGTTGAGGGTTTGAGGGTTTGAGGGTTTGAGGGTTTGAGGGTTTGAGGGTTTGAGGGTTTGAGGGTTTGAGGGTTTGAGGGTTTGAGGGTTTGAGGGTTGAGGGTTTCGCCATATGTAGGTCAGAGTCAGGGTTCTAACACTTCCACGGATGCCCCCCCGAACGATGAGTTGAGCCTACTCCGGCTTTTTGGGCTCCCAAGGGCACCCTGCAAGGAAAGGATGGCGGTGGCAATTGCTTGTACCATGCTCTGGTACAGGGCCTGCTGAAGGCTTGGCAACTCAGGGCTTACGTCAGCAACCATCTTCAAGGAAGAACCAAGTACCTTGAACTGTGGATTGGACAAGGTCGCCCGGATGCTACTGGCACAAGAAGATGATACCTCATTTGATGCTTAGGCCTAAACCCTAAACCCTAAACCCTTAAACCCTGAACCCTGACTCTGATCTGCTTTGCGGGAATGCCCGAACTCCCTAGGGCTTCGGGTTGAGGGTAATCTAGGTGTTTAGCGTTTGGGGCTTAGGGTGGAGGGACTACACGGCTTCGGGCTTGGGGCTGAGGGTTAGTAATCGGGATCGCTAATGCAAGCTATGCCTAGGGCTTTTGCGCCGCAAACGTGGGCAGCGTAGACCCCTGAACCATTACCCCCAAAACCCTCCCTAAGAAGGGACCCTAGTTGCTTAACAACTTGCTTCAAAGCTCTAAGTCCTAAACCCCCACTTAATACACTACACCCTAAACTCTAAACCCTAAACCCAACTTAATACCCTAAACCCTATAAACCCCACTTAATACCGCAAACCCTAAACCCTAAGCCCTAAACCCTAAACCCTAAATCCTAAACCCTAAACCCTAAACCCTTAAAAACCCCTTTATTAACCGCTAAACCGTAAGCCCTAAACCCTAAAGTCCCACCCAGGCCTGCTTAGGCCGTACCCAGCCTTTTCTGGGATGCCTGCCCCTTCTCCGATTCTCAAGTATTATCTACCACACCCAACCCCGGCCCCCCCTCTAACCTCCTCTGCCTGGCCCCCCCTCCCCTGGGCCTGTCTGGGCCCCTTTCTGCCCGCCGGCCCCGCTGCCCCCTCCTGACCGCCCCCCTTAGTGCCGTGGGCACTAACCCCCGACCCCCTTATTATTTGGGCCCTGGCCTCCCAACCTTTCCTAACCGTTCAAAGGACAGGGGTGGGAAGTGGGAATTTAGGGCGATAGCCCGAAACCCTAAAAGGAGAAAAGTTGGGTGGATGCCTGCGTAAGCAGGGGGTGGGAAAAATAGAACAACCCAACCTTTCTGGTTGTGGTGGCCCCAACTTCAAAAAACGCCGCCCCCCCTCACACCCCTGGGTGTGTTGGGGCGCCATCTCCGCATGAAATTTGCTGCTGCGGCGCGGCGAGAAGCCCTAAACCCTAAACCCTAAACACCAAACCCTAAACCTCAACCCTAAACCCTAAACCTCGCTTAATACCCTGAACCCTAAACCCTAAACCCTAAACCCTAAACCCTAAACCCTAAACCCTAAACCCTAAACCCTAAACCCTAAACCCTAAACCCTAAACCCTAAACCCTAAACCCTAAACCCTAAACCCTAAACCCTAACCCCTAAACCCTAAACCCTAAACCCTAAACCCTAAACCCCACTTAATACCCTAAACCGTAATAACCTTAGAACTGATCCTCCAAGGCGAGGTGGGCGGCGAGTTCCGCCAGACGGCTCGGGCCTTGAAATTTCTTTAGGGGTTGGGTTTAGGGCTTAGGGTTTAGGGTTTAGGGCTTAGGGTTTAGGTTCAGGATTTAGGGTTTAGGGTGTAGGGTTTAGGAATCAGGAAGTCTAATGTTTAGGTGTGCAGGGTCTGGGGTTTCGGCACCCTAAGGCTCATAAGCACTGCAGCATCAGATTCTTAGCAGTGGCGTCCCCAAGTGAGTTGTCGGCACCATGCAGGTTTCATTTACATGACTCCTTGCCCCCGAGCCCCAGAAGAGCCCAACCTGAACTAAGTCATGTTTACAAAAGCAACTGCCAAGAGGTCACCCTGCGCACTAAACCCTAAATTTAAGAGCCTCCGACTCAAGCTGCCGGCCGCGCAGGAGTTTCGGGTTTAGGGTTGAGGCGTAAGCCTCGCTGTGGGAGCTCAAGAAGGTTGGGGAACGCTAAAAAGGTAGGGTAGGGGAGGGGGCGCTCGCTCCCAGGGGGGTGTCTCAGGAAGGGCCCTCAGGGGGGGCGCTCACCCAGCTCTCATGGTCCTTGAAGACGCACGCCACAGGCTTGCGGGCCCTCAGAAAAGCTGCCGGGGTGCTCCCCCCCCCCCCCCCCCCCCTTCCCCCCCCTCGTGTTGGAAAAAGGGAGGATTTCACCTCCCAAACCCATCCAATGCGCCAATGCCCTAAACCCCGAAACCCTGAAACCTCAAATCCTAAGAGCCCATACCCTGAAACCCTAAAACCCTACAATTCCCACACCCGTCCAACAGTGCCTTTGCCAGCCACAGCTCACTCGCATTCTCCCCGCCATCCATGTTGCAGCGTTTTGCGGAATCGAACTTTGAGCTCGCGCCGAGATCTTCGCCTCATAGATTTCAAATCCGGAATTCGTCCCCGCATGTGTGACTTGCTCGTGTAGCTTGGCTGCTTTCGCCGCCGTTGGGGGGCTTACGCCTCGCGCGCTCATGTGCAGGCTCGATCGCAGATGCGGCACACACGCGCTGCGCAGAAGCTGTATCGCGCCACCCGCGGGGAGCCCTTGCAGGAGAGCAGTGCAAAAGGCCGAGTTAAAGGCATAGCCGAAAGGTTTGTCGCTGCGACAACCTGCTCCAGGAGCGCATGGCGAAAGTGGAGGATGGAGCTTGCCACCGGTCCACGCCCCAAGATTGCCGTTCAGGAACTGCAATACTCGCGGGGCGTCGCGCCCGCAAGGCTTCATTTGGCGCGGAGACCATTCCTACCAGCTGTGCCGCGTGGGGAAAAGCGCTCGTGACAGTGTTAAGCGAGGGCTCACTGTCAGTCATTGATTCACCATTAATGCACATCGACGAAGGGGACGTCGCCGTCGCCGAGCAAATCGGCACGAAGGTTAAGGTAGCACCAACAGTGCCTGCATCATCCTGAAGCCAAAGTTTCTTTCCAGAGTCGTAGCAAGCAACTGCAATGTCTCGTTGCAATGTCGCAGGAGGGCTCCTCGCCGATTTTCTGCTAGAATGGCTGCTGCCCGGAGAATGCGTGAGCTTACAAATGACGGCCCATCGGCTATCCGAAGGCTTCGCCCGGCCAGACTCGGTCGTCGATGCCCGCGCCACGCGCCATGCCACAACCCGCCAACAACCTGGAGTCGTAGCGTGGCGCCATATGAGCATGAGACCTTCGGCCGCTGTGCGCAAGGCCTCAAACCCTAAACCCGAATCTCTCACAACCCCTCAAGCACCAAATCCTCAGATCCCTAAGGCCCTAAAGGCGCCAAAGCTCCAAGGCTTCCCCCAAATTCCCAGGCTCCCAGGCTGCTGCGGCACCTGCTCTCCGACAGCGAGGCCCTCACCCTTTTCTTGAGGGTTTTGAGGATTTGTAGGGCTCAGGATGGGTCAGGGGTTGAGGGTTTTTTTAGGTGTAGGGTTTGGGTTTTCGAGGATTTTTAGGGCTTCGGATGGGTTTAGGGTTCTAATAAGGCTTCGGATGGGTTTTAAGGCTTTGGGTTTAGGATGTTCAGCATTCTAGGGTTTTGAGGGTTTTAGGGTTTAGGATGGGTTTAGGGTTTTAGGGTTATAAGGTTGTAGGATTTCAGGGATCTAAGTTTAGGGTTTTAGGGTTGGGTTTCCACGGTTTGGGGGTTTGGGGGTTTGGGTCTTATGGGTTGGCTTTGTAGGGTCGTGGGCTCTTCGGGTTCGTAGCATTTTTTTGGGTTTGTTTTTTGCTCAGTTGTTGGGCTTTCATGGTTTTAGGGCTTTGAGAACTGTAGGATTTGTGGGTTTTGTGTCTGAAAGGGTTTAGGGTATAGCAGCCATAGCAGATCACAATAAGCTAGCCCAACTTAGTGTAAATTCATCCCCCTTATACTAACAGTCCTTCACAGGGATTATAGTACCCCCTATTATAGTACCGATTCAGCACTGTTTGTATAAGGGGGAACATCCCAAGCTATAACGTACCCAATGCCTACATACTACGTCCCTGAGCATCGAAAATCGAAACTCTGTACGAAAACCCAAGCACCAGTCTGAAACCCCGACACCTAAACTACCCCCAAAGTCGCGAGATTATTGGGTTCAGGGTTTAGGGTTTCGGGTTTAGGGTTTAGGGCCTAGCCTGGAAAGACACTGCACCCAAGCCCAGCAAGTGTGTTTCCTGGCGCAGGAAACAGCTGTGAACCTGCAGAGTTTAGAGTTTAGGTTTAAGGCTTGGCCCGACTCCCTGTCTCCGTCTCCAGGAAGGCGTCCACGTCTCCCCTGCCCCTTGTCCCGCCCCCCGTTCCAATCCCCAACCCCTACATCCGAAGCCCCGTGAAAAAGTCGTTTCCGGTGGAGGCCCAAGGGCTGAGGCCCAAGGACGCTGCCAACCTGGGCCGGGAGGCAGCGTTTTTGTTTGCTTTTGTTTTCGTTTGGGGTTTCGGGTTTCGGGCTTAGGGGCTTAGAGGTTTCGAGGTTTAGTGTTTTGGAGGTTTAGGGTTTCCTCTTCTTTAGGGCTTGTGGAGGGGAGGGGGTGGAGGGGGGAAGTGTTCTGGAGAGTAGGGTTAGATCTGCCCAGAGTCTTCATACCCGAAACTCAGATCATCATCTGCCCTAACCCCAATCCCTGAATATTTTCAAACCCTCAGCCCCTAAACCCTTAAGCTTCTTTAAGGCTTAATCCCCTACACCCCTGAACCCTATAAGCTTCTCTAAGCCTTATAAGCCCCAAACTTCTCTAAAACCTACATCCCTAGACCCTACAAGTTTCTCTAAGCACTAAGCCCCAAACTTCTCTAAACCCTGAACCTTTAAACCCTACATACAAGATTCTTTAAATCCTACAAAGAATGCAAAGTTCCCTAAACCCTGAACCCTAAACCCCAAACCCCAAACCCCAAACCCTAAACCCTAAACCCTAAACCCTAAACCTCAGACCCTAAACCCTAAACCCTAAACCCTAACCCCCTGAACCCTTGAACCCCTGAACTCCAAACTTCCCTCACCTCCACAGACCCCCTCAAAACTTCTCCAAGCCCAGGTGGCTCAGCTGAAGGCCTCCAGCACAGCCGCGTAGGCCGCGGCGCGTGTGCAGGCGTGTGGGTTGCGGGGAGACCCTGGGGCCGCGGCCTGTAAGGGGTCCCTAAACCCAAAAGGCTAAGGTCTAAACCCTAAACCCTAAACCCTAAACCCTAAACCCGAAACCCGCAACCCGAAACCCGAAACCCCAAAACCCCAAAACCCTAAACCCGAAACCCCAAAAGCCTAAACGAATCCAGAAACCCTAAACCCCAATCCCTAAACCCTAAACCCTAAGCCCTGAGCCCCGAACCCTTTTGGGGTTTAGGGCTCGAGGCAAAAGAGAAGCACAGGAGTTTGAGCCTCAATGTCCCAAAATTCCCCGACTCTGCCAGCCGCAGAGACCCTTAAAGCCCTTAACTTCTTGGGTTGGAAGGGAGGGGGGTGCATGGGGGGTAGGGGGAGCCTTAAGGAAGCTTGGGAAGCCTTAGGGAGTAGTGGGGAGTATAAGGGAACCTTGGGTTGCATAACCTGCTTGAACCCCTTCCCTTAAGGACCCTGTAACTGTATAAGTCTAACCGTAAACCCGACTGCGCCCACGCGGCAACCAGAAATGTTTAAGCAATTATCAAAGAGTTTGGGATGCACTCGGCAACCCCAAACCTTAAAGCCCTACTTGAAGGTTCATGGCTAGTCAAAAGAGGGGTTATAAGTTAGGTTACCTTCTCATAATCTTACTGATTACTACCCATGAGGTTCTATGTAGTAGAACCCTAAACCCAGAACCCCAAACCCCAATGCCCCAAACCCTAAACCCCAAACTCTATAACTACCCAGGCAGCTGCAAGCAAACCCTCAACCCTCAACCCAAAACCCTGCACCCAAATCCGAAAATCCAAAACCCTGAACTGTCTGGAGCCAGCAGGTACTGCGGTGCTGCGGAGGCTCGGTTTAGGGTTGGTTTACGTTTAGGCTTGGGGTTGAGGGTTTCGGGTGGAGGGTTCAGAGTTTAGTTTTTAGGGTGTCAATTTTGAGACATTTTTTGGGCTCGCAAACAGCCCGGAAGATACTGTACCAGTTTCGAGCCTGCCAATTGCGATTGAGAAATGGAATCTCGTAAACACCAGCTCGAGGCCACTGGAGGAAAACAACAGACAAATAAGCAAGCTCTTGGGAAACATTCAGCACAAAACGTTTTTTGGGGGGCCGGCCGAGCCTGTGATCCAAGGAGCTGCTCTGTAAACCCTCATAAGCCCTCATAAGCCCTCATAAGCCCTCATAAGCCCTCATAAGCCCTCATAAGCCCTCATAAGCCATAAACCCTGTAGGCACTACAAAGCCCTATAACCCCACAAGCCCTCTAAATCCTCAAAGCCTCCAAACCCCACAAACCCTACGAGGCTTCAACGAACAGGAGCTGAGCAACGTCGGCCGGGAGTCTGGGGTCTGTGGCGAAGCTGCAGCTCCATCAAGCCCTAAACCCTAAACCCCTAAACCCTAAACCCTAAACCCTAAACCCTAAACCCTAAACCCTAAACCCTAAACCCTAAACCACAAACCCTAAACCCTAAAGGCCTGCAGGGTACCCCCTGGCCTCTGCAGGAGCTTCTCAATTTCCAGACCTCCCAAAGAAACCAACTCCACTTGCTACGGGGCTTTGGGGGGTAGAACCCATTCCCCTTTAAGGGTTTAGGGTTGAGGGTTTGGGTTTGGGGTTTAGGGTTTAGGGTTCTACTAGGTAACCCTTGGGACATGGTTTTATTTTCCCTTATTGGGTTTAAGGGGATCATTTTCAGGAAAATTGTTCAAAGGTTTAAGGGGCCATCCTAGACTAGAACCCACAACCCGAGAAGAGATTAGTTCAGGTGGGAGCTGGAGCTACGAAGCTACGCGAGCGTGCGACAGGGAGTGCGCCCGTAAGTCGAAAGAAGAAGCACCCTCCCCGAACACTTACACTGATACACTCCATCAACCCTAACCCGCAGCCCTCAAGCCCCTATAACTTGTCGTTGCGAGTGCTCCTCGAAATTCGCCCAGGCTTTCCCCGAACCTGAACCCCTAACCCTGAACCCTGAATCCTAAAGAAGCAAGCCCTAAGCCCTAAAAAGGAAAACCTAAACCCTGAACCCAGAACCCTTAACCCTAAACCCGAAACCCTAAACCCTAAGCCCTAAACCCTAAACCCTTAACCCTAAACCCTAAACCCCAAACCCCAAACCCCAAACCCCAAACCCCAGTCCCAACTCAGGTGGCCGGCGTGAGGCAGTGCCGCCCAGCGTGGCGGCCGCCCGGGCCGAGGAAGTCGCGCCTCGGACCTCCCTACGGCCTGCATAAAGGGGGTTTAGGGTTTAGGGTTTAGGGTTTAGGGTTTAGGGTTTAGGGGTTAGGGGTTTAGGGTTTAGGGGTTCAGGGTTTAGGGTTTAGGGGTTTAGGGGTTTAGGGTTTGTGGGTTGAAGGTTTTGGGTTTGAGGCTTTTAGGGTCTTAGGGGTTTGGGGGTTTTAGGGTCTCGGGTTTCAGGGTTTTCGGGTTTTTAGGGATATTCGGGATTTAGGGTTTCGGGTTTTGGGTGGGCTTTTTAGGGGCTTAGGGTTTAGTGGTTTAGGGTTTTTGGGTGTCGGGGCTTCAGGTTCAAGGTGTCTTAGGGTTTAGGGTTTTAGGATTTTAGGGTTTAGGATTTTAGGGCTCTTTCGGCTTTAGGGTTTTAGGGTCTAGGCTTTTTTAGGGTTTAGGGGCTTTAGGTTTTAGTGCTTTTAGAGTTTTAGGGTTTTAGGCTTTTAAGGTTTTAGGGTTTCAGGTTTTGGGGCTTAAAGGCTCGAGCTTCTCATAGGCTTGTAGGAAGACAGGATGAAGTGGTTAGTTTCTGTTTGAAGGCTTGAGGGTTTTAGGGGTGTAGAGAACTTGCAGTGGTAGGTTTAGAAGTCATCGTTCGGATCGACCCATATCTTAGGGCAGCAAAAGCTTTACGTTATTTGCATCCTACTTGCCAACTTCCGTGAGCTTCTGAGTGAGGGTTCGGGCTTGGAGTTTTAGCCTTTCAGGGCTTTATGCGGTACGGGTCCGGCCGATGTGAGGGGGAATCGTCGTTTGGTCTCTGTGGTGTTTAGGGTTTAGGGTTTAGGGTTCAGGCTTTAGGGTTTCGGGTTTCAAAGCTAGTTTGGGGATGCATGACTTGATGTTCATGCTGTAGATGTATTGGGGCTGTGGTTCCTGCACGGGAAAAGGCGCCCTCCCACAGCAGCAGAAACATGAGCCCGCCAGCGAGTGAGTGAACACGCCACCGGCCTGCCCCCAGCAACAACAAAACAAACGCGCCCCGCAGCAACAGCAAAAAACAAAACGCGCCCCCACAGCAAAAGAAACACAGGCCCAGTGAGTGAGTGAACGCGGGGCCCCTCTCTGCAGCAGCAACAAAAAAACGCGCTCCGCAGCAACCGGAAAAAAAAACGCAGCAACAGCAAAAAAGCAGAAACAACAAAAAACAAAAAAAACACTCTTAACCCCCTGCACAGACTGGAGAAGTGGCTGCGACGATTCCCTGGAAGTACTGGCCCTGAGCAACTTCATGCCCTTCCACGGTCCTTGTTCCTTGGGGCCTTGGGGGTTTATGGTTTAGGGCTTAGGGTTTAAGGTTTTAGGCCAACACCAGCGAAACCCGAAACATCTAAAAGCCTCAAGCCCTGAACCTCTCAAGCTCAAGCCCTAAAGACGTGTACACTATATTCACTCTTTAAACCCTAAACCCTAAACCCTAAAACCTAAACAACCACCTAACCCCCTAACCTCCTTTTGGGGCGGGCCCAAGGTGCAGCAGCCCTCCGCCGTACTTTAGGACCTGGCTGGCCTCGCGTGGGCGCCCGGCAAGGCCGCTTGAAGCACGCAGGGGGGGGGAGGGTTTAGGGTTCAGAGTGTAGGGTTTGGGCTTTGGGGTTTAGGGCTTAGGGTTTAGGGTTTAGGGTGTAGGGTTTAGGGTTTAGGGTGTAGGGTTTAGGGTGTAGGGTGTAGGGTTTAGGGTTGAGGTCTTAGGGCTCAGGGTCTGAGGGGTCTGGGGCTGGGGGAATCAATGTGGTCCGTGCATATGGCCTCTTACCATGTGAACAAGACAAGGTTTTGGGTTTAGGATCAGGGTGTAAGGGGTACGGGTAGATAAGTGCTCCCCACCCATGGCGCCCTTGTAACTCTGCGAAGAGGTTCGTTTATGTTTTGGGGATGCGGGCCTCATATTTCGGGTTTCGGCTTGTTCCCAACAAGGGACCATCATCCAGAGCGCTGCCCTTGTGGGGTTGGAGAGCTTTGGGGTTGCTGCCCTCTCTAAACCCTAGACCCTAGACCCTAAACCCTAAGCCCCAAACCCTAAACCCTAAACCCTAAACCCTAAACCCCAAACCCTAAACCCTAAACTTTTTCAAGCCCCTTTGCAAACTCCGGAAGCCCCCCACAGGTGGCTTTCGGGCGCGCGCGTGCCACGGCCAGGGCTGCAGCTGCAGGCCAGTGTCTATAGATGTTGGGAACGGTTTAGGGTTTAGGGTTTAGGGTTTAGGGTTTAGTGTTTAGGGTTTAGGGTGTAGGGTTTAGGGTTTAGGACCCAAAACCCCAAACCCAAACCCGCAAACCCCAAACCCTGGAACCAAAGCCACACCCCAATAGGCACCCTAGAGGTTTGGGGAATGAAGTTTGGGTCCTCGGGTTTGCGGATCTTTGGGTTGGGTTGAGGGTTTAGGATGTCGGGGCTTTGCAGTTACAACGCTCAAGCCTAGACCCTAGCCCCTGACCGTGAAAGCGTGGACCTTCAGCGGACATAATCGGATAGCACCATGGTTTTTCTCGACCTAAGCCAGGGTTTAGGGTTTAATTAGGGTTTAGGATTTAGGGTTTAGGGTTCAGGGTACCCAGAGGCCCTTATTACCTTTTCTGATGGTTTAGCTTCCCTTACAAGCCCTTTTTCACCAACCAGGGCACCCTGTTGATTCCTAGGGTACTCGTGGGTCTAGTTGGGGTCTCGGATTCAATCCCAAACCCTGAACCCTGAACCCTAAACCCTGAACCCTAAACCCTAAACCCTAAACCCTAAACCCTAAACCCTAAACCCTAAACCCTAAACCCCAAGCCCTAAACCCTAAACCCTAAAGCCCTAAACAGGAAGAAAACCCTGAGCCCGAGGGCGCCTTTGCCCTGCTGGAGGTTTGAGGCAGCCATACAAAGTCTTCGTCGAGAGAAGATGTTGCCTGATTAGGTTTTAAGGTTTAGGGCCTACCCAAGAGTTAAGGCAATCTCCCCCCTCCCCCCTGTGCTCTAGAATGTATATAGACTCTAACAACTCCCGAAGCATCCTGCACGCACTCAGCCTAACCCTAAGTAAGCCCTACGCCCCCCCTGGAACCCTAATCCCTAAACCCTAAACCCTAGACCCTAAACCCTAAACCCTAAACCCTGAACCCTGAACCCTGAACCCTGAACCCTGAACCCTGAACCCTGAACCCTGAACCCTGAACCCTGACCCTGAACCGCCCAGGGCGCGGCCGTGTGGCCGAGCTGGATCCGCGGTGCCCAGGCAACCTAGCGCAGGCCTGAAGGGTTTAGGGTTTAGGGTTTAGGGTTTAGGGTTTAGGGTTTAGGGTTTAGGGGGCTTGTCCCGTTTCTCAACCAGTGTTGATATGCATGTTAGTGGAGTAAGTTTATAAGATAAGGGCGTCTAGGGCTCATAGCGTAGGCCTTCA
This sequence comes from Symbiodinium natans, assembly GCA_905221605.1. Classification (NCBI taxonomy): domain Eukaryota; class Dinophyceae; order Suessiales; family Symbiodiniaceae; genus Symbiodinium; species Symbiodinium natans. Next base: position 40,359 of record CAJNDS010000754.1, on the reverse strand, counting down.
ACCTTGTATAGAGCTTAAGGCTCAAAGGGCACGGGGTCGGGTATGGCATCCAAGCTCTACGAGCCGTATGGCGCCTATGAACCGTAAACCCCCGGAATTTTTTCAAGTGCAGCGTTCATGTCTACGGTCTTCAACTGCAGCGTTCATGTCTACGGTCTTCTGGGAGCCCCGAAAAGCCCTTGAAAGCAGGAGTGTGCACTGAACCCCAAACCCCAAGCCGCAAACCCTGAACTGCTGCTTGCGGTGCTTTGGTGCGAGCGATACGCTGCCACTGCCGCGAGCACGACGTTACGTGCATCGGGCGCCGATGACGGGCGCACACCGACGAAAATCCAATGCACGGCTTGGACGGCCGGCTTACTCGCCCGTGCAAGTACCGCCATGAAGGAAATTGTGGGTACGTTGACCACGCTCAATTTCATTGCAGCTCCGCAGAAGGCGGTCAACCTCAAGGAGTTGTGTGTTGTCTTTGTTACAGCTCCAGCTAGCGTTTCAACACGTCCATCGGCGTCATCCAGTTCGAGAAGGTAGAAATGCGAAGGAATGCGACTACGACCAGTACTACGACCACCGCTACTGCTGCTGCGACGAATTGGCACGTGCGGCTGTTGCGTCAGGTGGTCTCATGCAAGGAGGGTTCGAAAGAATCTGAGCTGCGCGCGGAGGCCAGGTTCTTGGGATCACTAGGCCTGTTGCACAGACAGCATGTCAAGCGATGCGTGCATCGTTTGAAGCAACATATGGTAAAGTGGAAGAAAGCTTTCTCCTCCCGACTGCTTCCGTCACAACTATTGCTCCGGAATTGACCACAACGACTACGCAGGTATGCTTGACTGTCAATCACCCTCCTGTTGCACAGGCTGTCCAGAAGGGTAACTCCATGTCAGCAAAACAACTAAGCTTATTAGGGTTCAAACGCAAGGGCAAAGCCTTCCTCTCAACAGCCTTAATGCCGAGAACAGCGCCAAATTCGGGGGTCTTTGATGCCGTAGGACTTGGTGTTGGTGACGAGAGGGCAAGCAATGCCTCTTCCCTTTCGACCCTCTGTACCCGAAATACCCCTGAACCCAAAAGCCTAACTAAGTACACCTGCACCCATGAATGCCCCCCCGCATACCCTCATGAACCCCTACATACCCCGAAGCCCATGCATCAGGGTTTTAGGGTTTAGGGTTTTAGGGTTTAGGGTTTAGGGTTTAGGGTTTAGGGTTTAGGGTTTAGGGTTTAAGGTTTTAAATACCCCTCTCAGCTCCAGAGGCCATCAAAGACCCCTAAGCTCAAACCCTTTAAATCCCTTAAATGCTCTAACTCCTCTAAATACCCCTAAACCCTGAACCCTAAACCCGAAACCTAAACCCCAAACCCCAAGCCCCAAACCCGAAACCCCAAGCCCTAAACGCCTTTCGGGGGCTTGGGAGGCCTTCGCAGTGCCTTCGGCCGAGGGCGCGGTGCCTGCAGGGGCTGCGGGGCGTCGGCTGCCCCAGACCAGGCCCCCTGTGCTCTCTCTTTTTTTAGGGTTGAGGGTTTGAACCCCTAAACCCTAAACCCTAAACCCTAAGCCCTAAGCCCTAAGCCCTAAGCCCTAAACCCTAAACCCTAAACGCCCCGGGGTTTAGGGTTTGTTCTGATGCCTTTGATTCTACCCTAGCCCCTAAACCTTAAACCTTAAACCCTAAACCCGAAGCCCTAAACCTTCAACTTGAAACTCAGTGGCTTCTATCTAAGGGACCATCGAATCTGCGAGTTTGTATCGTGTTCCAAGCACGGTGAAGCTCAGACGTTCCGTGGGTGTTGGGCTTGTAGGGATTAGGGCTTAGGGTTTAAGGGTTCAGGGCTTTCGTTGCGGTTTCTCTTTGGGGGGTGAATGCCCTTGAAACCCTTAAGCGGAAGCAAACCCCCCTCAACCCACCCCAAATCCCCACAAGCCCGTTTCAAGAGCCCTTCAATCCTCCCACCCTTAAGAACTCAAAGTTTCGGCTGGAACGGGGCTTCAACAAAACCCGAAACCCAAGAAATCGACCCCAAGCGGCCCCTTTATGTACAGTTATACCGTGACAACCCCCAAAAACCTTATTTTGATGATTAAGGTTCCTATAGTAGCATTCTAGGAGCCGGAGACCCCTAAGTGCTCCCAGGGCCTCGGCCGAGACCCTGTCCAACCTCCTGCGGGCGACGGGGACTGCTCTCGCCGAGGGCTGCCCGGAACTCGGCCGGGGGGGGGGGGGGGGGGGGGCAGGAGGGCTGCTCGAAAGGTTTGTTTAGGGTTTAGGGTTTAGGGTTCAGGGTTCAGGGTTCAGGGTTCAGGGTTCGGGGTTCGGGGTTCGGGGTTCGGGGTTTGGGGTTTGGGGTTTGGGGTTTTGCTTACAAAGTAAGGAAACCGTATATTCTAACCTTCATCAAGGTATTCTTAACTACCCGTGTGTGAGCCTTTAAGTGGGCTGGTGGCCCGATAAGATTTATAGGTTCTGTGTGAGGCCTAACCCTAAACCCTAAACCGTAAGCCCTAAACCCTAAACCCGAAACCCTAAACCCTAAGCCCTAAACCCTAAACCCTAAACCCTAAACCCTAAGCCCTAAACCCTAAACCTTAAGCCCTAAACCCTAAGCCTGAAACCCTCCCCCCACTGGCGAACGGCTCGAGGCCCCGCCGCGTCTGCCGCTGCCGTCGCGGCTGCAGACCGCCTGCTGGAGCTTTCGCCGCGGAAGCCGCCCGGTTTAGGGTTTAGGGTTTAGGGTCTAGGGTTTGGGGTTTGGGGTTTAGGGCTATAAGCCCTACTACTTGAAGGTTCACGGTATAATAAGTAGGGTTAGAAGAGCCTCAATTGAACTCTCAAGTGCAAGCCTAAAATCCTGAAGCCTGAAGTGCGCACCTTAATCACCTTAAAGTCCTAGACCTTAAGGCCCTTAAAGCGACACCCAAACCGGACACCACAAACCCCAAACCCCCACACCAACGACCCCCCTTCCCAAAAACCTTGAGAGCTTAACTCATAATCCCTCAAAAGACACCCACAAAAAAAGCTCCAGTGCCTAAGCACTGATCAATCAACTCCATTCCCTAAACCCTCCACCCTAAATCTCAAATACACCTTATATAATATCGACCACCATGATAACCCTGTATCAACCATACACAGCCTACATAAACCCCATGTCAGCCCTATATAACCTCTATATAAACCCTATGTAAGCCCCAAATGAACCCTATGCAAACCCTATACAAAGCTTACATAACCCTATGTCAACCCTATATAACCTCTATAGAAACCCGATGTAACACCCCATAGAAAACCCCGAACGCTAAACAAAACCCTAAACCCCAAACCCCAAACCCTAAACCCTAAACCCCAAATCCTAAACCCCAAACCCTAAAACCCCAAACCTTAAAACCCCAAACCCCAACCCCAAACCCCAAACCCCGAACCCCAAACCCCAAACCCCAAACCCCAAACCCCAACCCCCAAGCCCCAAGCCCCAAACCCCAAACCCCAAACCCCGAAACCCGAACCCTCGAACCCCGAACCCCGAACCCCGAACCCCGAACCCCGAACCCCGAACCCCGAACCCCGAACCCCGAACCCCGAACCCCAAACCCCAAACAAACCCCAAACCCCAAACCCAAACCCCAGACCCCAGGCCCCAAACCCCCCCCCAAACCCCCCAACCCAAACCCAAACCCCAAACCCCAAACCCCAAAACCCAAACCCCGAACCCCGAACCCCGAGCCCCGAACCTCGAACCTCGAACCCCGAACCCAAACCCCAAACAAACCCCAAACAAACCCCAAACCCTAAACCCTAAACCCCAAACCCCAAACCCCAAACCCCAAACCCTAAACCCTAAACTCTAATGCCTAAGCCCAGGACCGCCAACCTCGCCCGGGCCTCCGCGGCGCCCCGCGCCGAGGGCGCGGCGCCCTGGCGCCGCGCGGCGGCGGCCGCGGAGGCGGCGCTGCCCAGCGCCGCGGCTTCGTGGGTTTAGGGTTTAGGGTTTGGGGTTTACGGTTTGGGGTTTAGGGTTTGGGGTTTTGGGTTGGGGTTTAGGGTTTAGGGTTTAGGGTGTGTATGTACGTTTTGAAGATTGGGGATAAGGGATTTGGGGGGGCGTGTTTCGTACGCAGCTGGGGGGCACTCAGTAGCAGCCGCTCGAGCCATAGCGTCTGGCATCCGGTTCCTCCCTTGTGGGTTGAGACAGCCCGGCTCTGCCTTTTGTTTCCTTGTGTCCTGCCTGCCCGGGAAGTCTGCTTTGCCGCCATTGGTCGGCATTCTCATTCGCACCCTCCTGAGTGAGTTGTCCGGCCATGGCTCCGTCCCCCGGCGTTCTTCGCCTTCTGCGGTTACTGGTGTTGGGGCTTGCGTGGCCAGCGCAGACTGCATTGTGCCATACATTCGTGCACACTGGTGAGCTGGAGGTTGGCCCTGCGCGGTCGCTCCGGCCTGTTCTCCATCTCCCTGCATCGATTCGGCGCTGCGAGCGTCGGCGTCATTGCTGTCTTCATCCGGTCACTTCGCTTGAGCACGCTTCTGCGGCCTGTTGGGACCCCTTAGCGGGCTTCGGTCATCGTGCCTCTCCCGTGTGGGGTCGCCGTTGCAAGCGGTTGTTTGAAAAACAGCGCCGCAACTGGGGCCAGCGCAAACTGCGCCGCCGTTGCGGGTACTGCGCAGTCCGCGTTGGTGAGGCCTCGCTTCCGGGCCCCTCCCCGGACCGGGATCACTCACCTCCTTCTGCCGAGCCCGCGGCCCTGCGTCGCCGCGTCCACGCACCTGAGGCTGCTGTGCGCTGCTTTTGCCCTGTGCCTGGGTGCGGCTTGGGGGATCCCTTGCGCTCCCGGGGCTGGGGCTCTCACCCTGCAATGCGACATCATCTCGATGACCACTGCTCAGGCCAGTTGTCAGGGGCCGTCCCGCAGGAGTACCTTGATGCACACAGCCTCGACACTTGCACGGTTTGTGGTTTGTTGGTTAAGCGGTACTATAATGGGTCCCACCCCCGCTGTCGGCCTGACTCGCGTGCTCAAGCCGCCCGTCCGGGCGCCGTGCCTCCTGCAGCGTCTGCCGCCGACCCTCTTCCGAACTTTGCTGACGTGCTGGCGGCAGAGGTTCCTACCGTGCGGCATGTCCCTAAGGTTGCCCGTGCAGCCTGGGCCCAATGTCTGGCTCGCGCTATTGCCTCAACAGTAGCACGCAACACCCCTGCCGCTTGGTTGGAATTATTGATGCTCCCCAAAGCCGTGCTTGTCGCTCCTCTCCGTGGTGGGGCTCGCCACCGAGCCCAATTGGGGCAAGCCACCAAGCGGCGCTGCTTGCGCTGGCTCGATGGTGAGAGGGTTGAGCTGTGGGAGGAATGTGTGTCTGAGCCACGCCAACGTAGCGGTCCGACTCGCCTGTCCCTTGAGGCCCGCCACTCCCGTTGCCGCCGCCTTGCCGCTGAGGGTGATCTAGCTCGAGCGTGTGACGCTCTGCTCCAGGAGCCGCCTCTACCCCGTGATGCTGCCACCCTCGCTGCTCTGCAGGCCAAACACCCTCAAAGCCCACTGCCAGACCTTGCTGCTTTGGGCGCGCCTCGTCCGGGCGCTGTGCCTGAGTTCAGCGCAGAGGCTGTTGCCAAGGCAGTGAGAAGCTTTAAGCGTGCTTCGGCCCCAGGGCCGTCGGGGCTTAGGCCCGACCACCTTCGTGAAAGCTTGTCCACTGCTCACGCAGACGAGGTTGCTGTGCATCTTGCGGCCTTATGCCACCTCTTGGGGAGGGGAGAGGCCCCCGCTACCCTTGCCCCTCACTTGGCCGGGGCTACGCTGCACGCCTTGCCCAAGCCTCAGGGGGGCGTGCGGCCTATCGCCATTGGGGAAGTTTTGCGCAGGTTGGTCGGGAAACTGTTGTGTGGGAGCGTTCGCGAGGCCGCTCGTGACCAGCTTTGGCCCTTGCAAGTCGGTGTAGGTGTGCCCTCAGGAAGCGAAGCTGCCGTGCACGCTGCGCGACACTGGCTGCAAAGCCATTCTGGGCATGAAAACCGCGTCCTGGTCAAGCTTGACTTCCGCAATGCCTTTAATGCAGTGTCTCGCACGTCCGTTCTCCGGGAGGCCCGCGCCCGAGTTCCGGAGGTTTCTTCTTGGGCCGACTGGTGTTATGGACAGAGCTCCCGGCTCCGTTTTGGAAAGCACGTCGTCGCTTCCACATCTGGGGTGCAACAGGGCGACCCTCTAGGTCCCCTTCTGTTTGCCTTGGCCCTTCAACCAGCCCTTGCAGCGGCCGCTGCAGCGGCGCGCCTGGACTTGTGCTTCGCGTACTTGGATGACGTCGTGTTAGCTGGCAGCCCTGCTGACGTGGCGAAGGCCTTGCGTGCTCTCTGTGAGGTTGCCGGCCAGGCCGGCCTTATCCTCGAGCCCACCAAGTCTGAAGTTGTCCTTCCTGGCGCCGCCTGCAGCCCTGACCTCCGCGCCCTGCCGCCGGGCCTGGTACGCCGTGTCGGCGAATTCGAGCTCCTTGGTGCGCCCATAGGGGGTCTCTCTTTCTGCAACCAACACTGCGTGACCCACCGTGTTGATAAGGCACAAGCTTGTCTGAACGCCCTTGCTGAGCTACCGGACTCGCAAACCGCGCTCCTCCTACTTAGGCATTGTGCTTCCTACACTAAGTTGGCCTATTCCATGCGGGTGACCCTGCCGGCGGCCCATGCAGATGCCTTGCAAGAATTTGACAGTCGCGTTCGAGCCTCGCTCGAACTAATCGGGGGGCTCCAACTCACTGATCGCGCTTGGCAGCAGGCGACCTTGAGAGTTGCTGCCGGCGGTTTGGGGCTGCGCAGCGCGGCCAAACACGCCCCCGCAGCATACATTGCCTCCGCCTCCTCGTGCTCGGAAGCTTGTGCTGCGCTGTCGCCCACCCGGCAGCCCAATACAATGCGACGGTGGCCCCTGATGCTGCGCTCCCCCCTCAGCCTGTGCCCGTTAGGCAGCAAGAGTTGTCAAACGCCATTGATGCCGCTGAACGGCAGGCCTTGATTGCCTCTAGCGCGGGCGAGGCTGACCGTGCGCACTTGCAGTTGCTGCAGCAACCAGGAGCCGGTGCCTGGCTGCTAGCCCGCCCAGCCGAAGCCCTCGGTCTGGCCCTTGAGCCGGCTTTCTTCCGCGTTTTGCTCCACCTCCGCCTTCGCCTCCCCGTTGCACCGTCCGAGGGCTACTGCCCGTTCTGCGATGGAGTGGCTGACCGGTTTGGAGACCACGCCCGCGTGTGCCCATGTGGGGGAGACCGCTGCAAGCGCCACAACCGGCTCCGCGCGGTTCTCGCCGAGCGGGCTCATGCTGCAGGCTTATCCCCTGAGATTGAAAAGCCAAACCTCCTCCCCGCCCGCCCTGCTGAACTTGGAGCCTGTGAGGCAGGCGCAGTTGGGGAGTCCGTCGGGGGTGGCCGCCGACCAGCCGATGTCTTTGTGCCTCATTGGGGGTTGCACGGGCCTGCAGTGTTCGACCTTGCCGTCACGAGCGGCTTGCGATGTGGGGCAGCTGCCGCCTCTGCTGCAGATGGCTCTCACACTTGTGCGGCTTACGAGGAACGCAAGCGTTCCCATCTTAACACGGCAGCCCTCTGCCGAGACCAGGGGCTGCAGTTCCTCCCCCTCATTGCGGAATCATCCTGTGGTGGCTGGGGACGTGAAGCAATCAAAGTCTGGCGCACACTCGGGGCGCTCCTGGCCGCTAAGTCCGGTGATGGATCGGGCGCGGCCACCGAGCAGCTTTTGCAGTGCCTCAGCGTCACGCTCCAGCGTGAGAACGCCCGTGCCGTCTTGCGCCGCCTGCCCGATGGCGCGCAGTCCGCCTCCACTCCGCTGCAAAACCCGTGATCCCGAATGCTCCCAAGCTGGGCGCCCGTGACAGAGCAGACCTCTGCCCTTGCTTATCTTGCTTGCCCTCTGTGCCCGGCCTGCCTGGCCCTTTTCGCACCTGACCTCTGCTTGGGCTCGTCGAGCTTCCTCTGACCTCCGCTTGGGTCCGTCAAGCTTCTTGCGCGTAGCTTGTAAAGTAGCACACGCTGCTACGGCCCATCGGCAAGCATGGGGCTGGAGGTCTTGCGGGACGCCGGGGACTCCTGCAGGTGTCGGGGGTTCGCCCTACGGCCGCCTTGCTCTCTGCCTTCTGATGGTGGGGTGGACGCATCCTACATCACCGGGTGTCGGGCGCGAGACTCACAAACAGGTTGGACGCGGGGCTTTGGCCGTGCCGCATTTTGTTGGGCTTGTTCACAAGCAACGTCAGCCCCAAACCCTTAACCCAATGAGGTTTGAGGGTTGTACATGACTCGAAAGTCTTTAGGGACGGCAAAGGGCTTTGGGGGCTTTAGGGCTGATGTGCAGCTTTCTGGTCAGTTCCCCATCTGCCCCTTATGTGAGGGTTTACCCAAATTAGGGGACCCCCAGAATAGACCCCCTAAAGAGTAGGCTTCCCTGGAACACGAGGGTTTCCGGAAGTTCTGCAAATGCTGACAACAGGGTCTGCGGGTTAAGAGTTTCATGGGTGTGGGCGCCCTTTCAAACCCAAAACCCTAAACCCTACGCCCTAAGCCCTAAACCCCAAACCCTAAACCCTAAGTCCTTAACCCCGAACCCTTGTGGGGCTTAGGGCCCGAGGGAACAGCCAACCAAAGATACCCTCCTTGAACCCTTCCCTTAAGGACCCTATAAATAGCCTAACCGTAAACCCGACTGCGCCCACGCACCAGCCAGACTTGCTTAAGCAGTTATCACAAAGTCTGGGATGCACCTGGCAACCCCAAACCTTACAGCCATACTTGAAGGTTCATGTAAAGGAGGGGCTAGAAGCTAGGGTTACGTTCTTATAACCTTACTTGTTTCTTCCCATGAGCCTCTAAGTAGTAGAACCCTAAACCCTAAACCCTAAAGCCTAAAGCCTAAACCCTAAACCCTAAGCCCTAAACCCTTAACCCAAACCCTAAACTCTAAGCCCTCAACCCTAAACCCTAACCCTAAGCCCTAAACCCCAGTGACACATCACATAGGCCTTAGGGGGCGACTTGGACCTGGCTGATTTTAGGGTTGGGGTTTAGGGTTTAGGGTTTAGGGTTTAGGGTTTAGGATTTAGGATTTAGAGTTTAGGGTTTAGGGTTTTTAGCTTAGTGGTTAGGATTAGCCCTAGACCTTGAACCCTAATCCCTACAAGTAGTTGGAGCTGTAATTTGATATTGTTGCTGGGAGGGCCAGAGGCCCAACTTGCCAGGCACGAAGGGGGCCATTTTCGACAGGCCCCCCGCATAACCTCTCAAGCCCCGATATAAAAACTCCCTAGACCCCCTAAGCCCTGAAACCCCCTTAAGTCCCAAACCCCCTAAACTCCCTAAGCTCTCCCTTAACTCCTTCCCCGTAAGCTCCGTTACTCCAAACCCTGAACTACCTGAGCCCCCGTCCGTAGCCATTTTGGCTCAAGTGAAGCGCAGCGGGTGCTGCTACTCCACCGGAGCCGCCGACCGCCCGAGGGCGACCGTGCTGAAGCCTCTTAAGCCCAGAGCGTCAGTGAGCGGGAAAGTGCCTGAGACACCGGAAGAACCAACAAGAACTAACAAAAGGAACCCAAGACTACAGTCCAGGAGCACGTCCTAAATCCTTGAGCTGATGACTGGCCCGCCGCCCAAGCACAGGCTCGAGCCATAGCTGATCCAAGCGTGCAAGATGTCGGCCGGGCCCCAGCGCTTCTTGGAGAAACGCGTGCAGCCAGGTTCCAAGTTCGTGCCTGCAACTCAGAAGGCCTTCCTGAAGCGAGCGCAGAAGTCGAGGAGGTGGCGAACAGCGTCCATTCTTCATGGCCTTGCGCCCTATAGCTGCTGAAACAGCTTCGAAGTCATAGTACTGGTCTCCGCCCAATTTCTTCAGAACGGCGGAAGAGTGATGCTTCCGGAAAGACTAGTGTGACCCGACGCCCGAGGTGTACCTTCTCACCAACAACGCTTGGATCATGCGGCGCTGTGAACGCGACTTCAGGATTGCTTCTGCTCGAAGCTTGGCCGAGCAACTTCAGCCAGGGCACCAACTGCACGCATGGCAGGAACTGGATGCCAGTCGACATCAGATGCAGCAGAGCGCGACCTGACTTGAGTAATTACAAGCCAGTAAAGCCAAACAACCAGCCAATCCCTAAATCAGGCACGCCCGCAGCCAAGGATCCCTGTCAAGGAATGAGATGCGGAGACCTTTTGGCAGTATGAGATGCGGAGACCTTTTGGCCTGAGCGCAGTAACTGCGACCTGTCGTCGCATCTGTCAGTGCCAAGATTAACGCTCCTCCTTACAGGGATCCCCAGCAAACTGGGTGAGGAACAAGCGTGGAACCTGAAGAACCGAAGGAACCATCCGAACAGGTGAAGTGTTCAGGGATGCTTCGAGTCCATGCTCACACCTCTTAAGCCCTGAGCGTCAGTGAACTGGAAACCGACCACGTCCTCCCCCAAAGTTGGGCTCGAGCCATTTTTCAGAAACTGGGAAAACTGATCCCGCGAATGTGTCTAGTTCTCGCCGTCGTCGGATCCTGACAAAAAAAAGTCGCGTTCGCACGCGTCGCAGAAGCAGGCATCAAAAAGACATTTCCTGGAGAAGCGAGCCACGCGCTCAACGCACGCGTGCCCTCTTCTGTTTGCAATCTACACGCCACAGAGTCATGGCTACTGAACAGGAAGGTCGACGTCGTGGTCTGCAGAGGCTTCGGAGGAAACTCGACCACGGTGCACGTACCATTCCTAGCAGGGCTTTTTCCACAGTTAATGTGACGCGCGTGTCTCTCTCTCTCTCTCTCTCTCTCTCTCTCTCTCTCTCTCTCTCTCTCTCTCTCTCTCTCTCTCTCTCTCTCTTTTTGTCTCTCTCTTCCACTTGTTTCCGAGGTCGACCGTGGCAGAGAAACTCGCGAAGGAGTGGTTCGGCTGCAGGACTGCGACGGAGAGGTTCTCGCTCGAAAGCAGACAAGCTTTACCCTACCCAGAGACTCCAAAAGTCTTTAAATCATGGTTAAGGGATTATGCGTAAATCTAATTTAAGGGCTATTTGCTTAATTAAAGGGTTTTCTCACACGTGTTAAATAAGGGCTTTTCTTTCCCAATATGTTTCATAAAGACACCGTCTGGCATGCAAGTGAATGATCGATCCAGATCGATGCATGGAGCAGATCCAAGGAGATGTGTGTGTACATATCTGTAGAAAAGAACAATAGGTCTACATGCCGTCCTGTTCTGCCTGCACAATTTTAAAGGCTCGAGCTCAGCTGCATCTTGGCAGATTGATTTGTGTGGAGCATTGGCAAATACTTTTAGGTAGATACGAAATTTCAGATTTGTTTTCCGTTTGCTTAACATGTTTTCATTTAAGAGGTTCTGTGGCAGATCTGCTTGCTGGAGTGACTCATGAGAGTGTGCAGTGCATGCAGAGTAGGAGGAGATGCTGTGAGGTGCAGTGCATGTGAGACTTGTTGTTTGAGCTTCTTTGCCTGCCAGCCAGCTTCTCGGCCCAAGCTAAAGCCTTCAGTGCAGCTCCAGACCTCTGTCTGCCACAAGCAGGGATGTCTTGGCATCATCAGTCAGGTTCTGGTTCTGGTGTCGCTTGGCTGCAGTATTTTTGGCTGCATTTTGTGTGCTCAGATTGTTGCCCAGGGTTCTCTGCAGTCCTGTCGCTGAGGGGTGGGGCTCCAGCTGGAAGGATGGTGGCCGCGACAAGAAGGGTGAAGGCTCCCAGTGGTGGAAGAAGGACGACGACCCGTGGGACGAGGACCCCAATGACATGTCCGGCATCGATGTGAGAAAGTGCAAGAAATGCAAGCACAACTGGTCCTATGTGCGGGAGGGTGGCTGCCTAAACACAAAGTGCAACATGTCAGCATCCAGATTTCAGGAGGCTCTCCTTCACTCTAGGAGGGTCTCCTTCAAGTTGAGCCTTGCAGTTTTTGGGAGGTTCTCCTGTATAGGAGGGTCTCCTCGCTAAGGTGAGCTCTACATCTACTCGGCCAACCGAGAGAACCTCTGGGATCCCTACAGCAAGGGCAGTGGAGGCCGGTGGGACCTGAAGGACTTTGCCAACTACATTGAGCCCACCTTGGCGAAGAAGAAGAAGAAGAAGAAGAAGAACAGGGGCAAGCAGCGAAAGGTGTGGTGGGCCAAGGTCAAGGGGTGGAAGGATGCCGGCGAGCCGGAGTTTCAGCCACCGAGTGATGAAGAGGAAGAAGATCCAGGCCAAGAGGGCCAAGAGCAAGCCGAAGCGGTGCCTTTCCGGCAGAAAGACTTTCAGAGTTTCCTGTGTTGCTTGTGTTTTCTTTGTTCCCGCGAAGCCAAGGCCCAGCAGCACCCGAAGCCAAAGGCCAGGCCCCTGGTTATCCCGAAGAACCCTCCACCGGCTACTGGGCTGCACTGTGTGGCTACACTGTTCTTGTGTCTGCTACATGCATGTGCTTTGTGTGCTCTCTCACACGAGGCACCTCCAGAGAAGAGGGGCAGGAGCTGCGAAGCAGCAGAGAAGAGGAGGGACGGGTCGCCAGCCTCCATGCGGAGCTATCAGAGCTGGACCAAAGTGGATGGCGAGCCGGACGAGGATACATGCAGAATTGTTCGCACAGGAGGCTCTCCTGTCGAGGAGGGCCTCCTTCTTAGTTCGTTCGAAGCTTTTGCCCTTGGCCCTTGTCTGCTCATGAGGAGACCGGTCCCCCCAGTAAGATTGCCAAGACGAAGCCAGCCTCGGAATGCTCCTTGGGCAGCAATAGTTGAGGTCCTGTTGCTTGTGCGCTGCCAAACAAGCAAGCCACTCCCCGGCAGGGCTTGGGGACAGCCAGCCGGTTGCCGTGGATGATGAGGGTCCCGAGGCAATTTGTTTTTGTGAAGGGGATGATTTTGTTTCGGGTTTGTTATCCATGCAGCCTCTCGGTCAGGCCAGTGGTCCACCAGCTCCCGAGGAGGCAGCAGGCCCAGCTGCACTACTTATGCTTTTGAATTCAGTTGCAGGAGGGCTTCTCCTATTGAGGAGGAGCACTCCTTTTTTGTTTGTTTTGGCAGGCCATGGTGACCAAGCCGAGGCCCATGATCCCAGGACTACAGTGGAAGCCATGCTCTGCAGTGCATTGCATAAACTTAGGGTTTAGGGTTTAGGGTTTAGGGTTTGGGGTTCAGGGTTTAGGGTTTAGGGTTTAGGGTTTGGGGTTTAGGGTTTAGGGTTGAGGGTTGAGGGTTGAGGGTTTAGGGGTTAGGGTTTAGGGTTTAGGGTTTAGGGTTTAGGGTTTGTCCGTGTCTTGTTTTTGGAGGAAGCAGAAGACAGATTGAGCCTCGTCGGTGCACCAGTTGAGAGCTGCTTGTCATGCAAGCCAAGCAAGTACAAAGATTGTGTCAAGACTTCTGCAGCTTGTGTCAGTTCGTGACATTTCACGTGTGATCCAGGCTTAGCAGCATCTTCCGGAGCTGATCGATCAGGCAGCATGCACCGAGGTGGAGCGCGCAAAAAGAATAGTGTGTCTGGATTTCGTTCGAGTGCCACTGCCGAGGGAACCCGTTCAAAAAACGTTAAAATTTTTAACGTTTTTTTAACAATTTTTAACATTGATTTAGAAGGGAAACTAAAGGAAAAGGTTGTTAAAAATTATGTTAAAAAAAGTTAAAAATTTTAACGTTTTTTGAACGGGTTTCGTCGACAGTGGCACTCTTCAGGCTTTCGGGTATGGGCCTTATGGTTTAGGGTTTAGTCTTTAGGGTAGACCCTAGGGTCTAGGGTTTAGGGTTTAGGGTTAAGGCTTGAGGCCTCAGGGTTTGGGGTCTCGGGTTCCTGTTGCCGGGTTTAGGCCTTAGGGGTTAGGGTTGACGGTTTAGGGTTCGGGGTTAAGGGTTTAGGCCTTAGGGTTTAGACTTCAGGGTTTGGGGTTTTATGCTTAGGCTTTAGGGTCCAGGGTTTGGGTTGAAGGGTTTGGGCTCAGGGTTTCGGGTTTAGGAATGGTGCTTAGGGTCTAGATTCGGGTTTAGGGTCAGGGTTTAGGGTTCAGAGTTTAGGGCTTAGGATTTAGGGTTCAGGGTTTGGAGTTCAGGGTGTCGGGTTTAAGGTTTAAGGTTTAGGGTTTAGGGTTAGGGGTTTAAGATTTAGGGGTCTGGTGTTTAAGCTTTAAGGTTTAAGGTTTAGGGTCTGGGGTTTAAGGTTCAGGGTTTGGGTTGAAGGGTTTGGGCTCAGGGTTTCGGGTTTAGGGGTTAGTGCTTAGGGTCTAGGGTTTCGGGTTTAGGGTCAGGGTTTAGGGTTCAGAGTTTAGGGCTTAGGATTTAGGGTTCAGGGTTTGGAGTTTAGGGTGTCGGGTTTAAGGTTTAAGGTTTAAGGTTTAGGGTTTAGGGTTAGGGGTTTAAGATTTAGGGTTTAGGGTTTAGGGTTTAAGGTTTAAGGTTTAGGGGTCTGGTGTTTAAGCTTTAAGGTTTAAGGTTTAGGGTCTGGGGTTTAAGGTTCAGGACCCTAGGACCCTAAACCCGACACCCTACACCCCCCCCCCGGTGTGTTTATGTATGCATATATATATATATATATATATATCATATATCATATGTGTATACATAAATACATATATATATGTGTATATATATTGATGTATATATATATATACATATCTATATATTTGCAGATAGCATATATGTAAATATAAATCGATAAATAACCCAAAATAGACATACACAGAAATATACATGTGTATGCATACATATCTGTATATCTGTATATATATATATATATGTATATATATATATGTACGTGTACAACTGTATAGATATATACGTGGAAACATGTATACAAACTTTCTCTCTCTGTGTCTGGTGCTCTTTCTCTTTCTTTCTTTTTTTCCTCAGTATGGGGGTGTAGGAGTGGCCTCCTGCGACACAAGGAGGCCACTCCTTGAAAGCCCAGACATACTCTGGCCGACAATGCCCATCAGTGCCCAGAGTGCTCAAAGGTACCGGTTCCCTCGTGCTCCACTTTAGAAGAACTCGCTTGCTTGCAGTGGCTAAGACGGCTAAGCCTGCGACCTCCAAGGGCAAGTTTGCTGCAAAAGCAGCGAAGAAGGAGCCCAAGGCCGCTGCCAAGGGGACGGCCACACCCAAGTCGCAAGCAGTGAAGACCGAGCCAACAGAAGCAGTGGGCAAGATCGGCATGGAGAGAGGCCAGCTGTCGGGACTGCTGACCTCGCTGTCCTACCAGTGCAAGGCCAAGAAAGCCACCCCCGAGCACAGAGCAGCAGCAGCGAAGATCCTCAGCGACTACAAGGCAGCAGACGTGAGTGGCAAGAGCAAGATCTTGGAGAAGCTTGTGCAGAGTGGCATGCACTGCTTGGACTGGGCCAACGAGCTGACGAAGAACACGGAGGTTCAACACGAGGAAGCGAATGAGTTTGTGAAAGGCTTCATGACCCGGTGGCTTGGCTGCAGTAATATTTCTTTTTGTTGGGTGTGGGTTGGTGCCCTCACAGATTTGGTCGCAGAGGTCCAAAATCCTGGAGCTCAATGGCCTGAACGAAAGCAACCTTTCAGAGCAGGTGGCAGCCGACACCTTGCAGGACCTCCTGAGAGAGTCCGAGGAAAGGTTCAAGCACACCAGGCAAGAGCAGCCGCACAAGAACAAACTCCTGCATCGCTACTTTTACAAGATGCAGAAGGAGAGCACAGAGAGAGACTCTGCCACCGACACGACTCGGCACAGTCAGACGGGAACCATGGATGGTGGAAGCTTGGGCTCGTTGATGGATGCCTTCGGCAGTGGTGCCGCTTCCAGCATTGAGGTGGACATGAAGGGTGCCTTCAACAAGAACGTTCTTGAAATTGCTGCCTCGCCTGCGAACCCACGAAGAACGTGGTCGTACCGGGACGAATCGTTTGGGCACACATTGTCGAAGCATGCTGTTCGCAGGGGCGGGGAGTTCAGCATGCTCGGAGTTTCAAGGGCAATGTTGCAGAAGTTTGCAGCAAGCAATCCAAAACCACCACTTTTGCGAGCCAGCTCAGTCAAAAAAAGGCTTCAGACCGTGCTTTATTAGCCTCTGTCACGAGACATCATCTTGCATGTACCACACCAAAAAACCTTTAATTAAGAATGCACCAAAAAAACCTCTAATTAAGCCAAAAGCGCTTCTTCGAACCGCACAACTCTTAATTAAGGCGAAAAACCTTCTAATTAAGGTTTGGTTTTACACTTTAACCTTTAATTAAGCTAATATCCTTTGTTTAAGGGCTGATTTCAGCGGGTTTTTTTTAATTAAGGGTCTTTCTTAAATTTAAAGACTTTTGGAGTCTCTGGGTACTCTGCCTAGAACGGGGACCGGGGAACTCAGACTCCGGTTGCTCCGGTCCCGCGCTTGCTGCTCAGCCGCCCGACGTGTCTTTCCACTGCGTTCCAGATCGAAGAACTCGCCTGCCTGCGTCAAAACAAGGGCCGGCTACTACTTCTCAGATTCTCAAGTGGAGGAGACCCTGGAACCCAGTGAACCGCTGGAAGAGTGCGCAGAACTGGAAAAGAAGGGGGCGCAGCACGATAAACCAGGCCTAAGAAACCAATGCGCAGCCAAAAGAACGATGCCCGAAACTAGCCCATCCCTCCTGGCCTCGATCAACGCTGCTCTTACTCTGCCTGCGTTGCGGGTCGGGAACTCCTTCCGCTCGGAAGCAGAAGTAGTCAGAGCTATTTCCAACGCCTACGGCCAAGCCCGTTAAGCCCTGAGCGTCGCCGCGCACGAAGTCCAAGCAAAGATCCGGAGCCTATAAAAAGCGTGCCCCTATCATATAAGATCGGGTCCCTTGGGTAAGGAGAGTATGTAAGTTTAGGTGTTTTTCAGGGAGAGGCTATGTAAGATCAGGTCGTGTGGGTACGGAGAGTACGTAACCTTTGGTGTTTTCAGGGAGAGGCTTCGTAAGAGCAGGCTGCCTGACTTCTAAGTTCTGGTGTTTTTTGGCAGATGCTGCATGGGTCTCCTGCACAGGTTTGTGCGGGCTTCAACACGGGCCTCCTACGGGGACCCTTGGCAACTTGCGGGCTGCTTACGTGCCACTTACGTGCCACTTACCACTTACGCGCCACTTACGGCCACTTACGTGCCGCTTACATGCCACTTACATGCCGCTCACATGCCGCTCAGGCCACTTGCGAACTTACGGGCCCCTCATGGGCCTTCGCGCCACTTACAAGCCTATATAGAGCCATTCGCGAGCCACTTACGGGCCTCTGGCTGCTTCGAGCCTTCTGCGGACCTGGTCTTGGAGTTCGAGCGACGAGAGCTTGCTTGACGAATGCTGCGCCCGTTCGACTGACAAAAAAACGGGGCCCTGACAAACCCTGGATCGGGTTGAATTCTCACGAGAGCTTACTCAAAGACAGGGTCGACGCAAAAACATGCTTACACAGGATAGCCAAGCCTCAGCCCTTTTTGACCTTACAAGCTTCTCATTTGCTCTTCCCCGAGACATCCCCTCACATGTGCCTCACATGCCACTCGCCAGCCACTCACCAACCCAACCGCAACCTCTTATATGATAGGGGCACGCATTTTATAGGCACCTGATCATCCCCTTGACGAAGGTGCCGATGGGCGGCGAAACGAAGCATTGCAGAACCGCAGGTGAAACGGAACCTTCAGTCATTGAGAAGCAGCTGCGACTCTCATGCAGCGGACTCAGCGTGCGCGGGGCCTCAGCCCCAGACCAGAACTTTTTGACCCGCCAAGCGGCCCAACCTGAAGACGCCCAGCTTGCGGTTCAAGCCGTAAACGTTTCTTAGAACTCGAGAGTCCCGGGCGTATTTAACCTGCAAGATGCTCCCGCGAGGGAACCTAGGCAAGCGTGCTCCCGTGTGAGTCACAAAGCAGCAGGCATCCGAGAGTCGTCGTGCGCCACCTCTGAGTGACCTGCCATCCAAGACATGTTCATGCAACAGTCAAGTTCTTGTGTTCAGGCGTGGCTTCGCCACGGACAGAACGTGCGCTACGAGCCCGGTCCTCAGCTACCCTCCAACTGAACCAGCCCGAGCAACTCCCTCGCAGGCCTGGGTAAACGAAGGCGAAGACGGGACCATCGTCGAACACGACGAAGACCTACAGCGATGGATGCCACTCGCCCAGAATCATTCGTGCTGCCCAGAGCCTGTAACAAAAACACGAAGGAGATTAGCGGTGCGCAAAAAAACACGCAGCATGACGCCACCGAGGCCCTGCCTGGATCTGCAGGCAGGGGTTTCTCCCAGACCGCGCTTTTTAGGTCATCCCGATACCACAAAGTTTGGGAAGACGACGCTTTGTGTGTGTGTGTGTGTGTGACTCAGTCCGTGCGCTACCGGTGCAACGCGTGCTGCCACCTCTCGGATCAACCTTGTCGCAGCACTTGTCAGCTTGCGCGCAGGCCTTCTTATCTGGTGCAGGCTCGGAATCCCCTCCGACTGCCCCTACCCTGAAAGCCCCGCTAAACAGCCTAAATGCCCAGACTCCAAACCCTAAACTCCCCAAGCCTCACCCTAATCCGTAAGCGCTAAACCCCAAACCCTAAACCTAAAACCTTAAATCAGGCCTCGGCCCACGGGAGCTTGCCAACGCAGGCCGAGGCTCCGGCCAGCGTGGCGATGCTCCTCGGACCGTGGGGGGTAGTTGCAGAACCGTTCTTTAAGCCCTATAAACCCTATTAAAAGAGTTCTTAAGGAAAAGGGTTCAAGGGGGTTGTGTAACCTGAGGCCCCCACTACTTCGTAAGGCTCCCTAAGCTTCCCTTAAGGTTCCCTACGTGCCTACCCCCCGTGAACCTCCCTTCCTTATATAAGGACTCTCTCGCCTATAACCTTGCAAACCCTACAAGCCCCATAAGCCGTATAGTGCTCTAGAACAAACCCTATATACGCAAACGTTCGTGCACGGTCTGTCGAAGAATGGGAAACCCATTTCCGCCATTATCTTGGGCACGTGCAACTCACCCCAGATGCCCTGTAAACCCAGAAGCCTGCAAGCCCTATATGCCCTCAACCCCATGAAGCCGAAAACCAATAAACCCTATAAACCCCACATACCCTATACACCCTGTAAACCCTATACTATCCTACGATGCCCCTAAAGCACCGTTCTATCACGATTCGGGAGTATAGGATTGGATGTATGGATTTGGTGTTTTGGGTCGAAGGTTTAGAAGGAGTTTAGTTTTAATCAGGGAGTTTAGGGAGATTAAACCCTAAACCCTAAACCCTTAAACCCCACACCTCCACACTCTGCGCTCCAATTGTATTTTCCTAGTCCGAGCAATGTTCAACGTGCGCGCCTGCGTCTGGAGAGCGCCGCTATTCTTCGTAGCCCAGTGGTGCCCGCAACCACTTTTCTGGCTTCAATGTTCTCTTATAAAGTAGCCAACGAGGGAGTAGGGTTTGGGGTTTAAGGTTTGGGTTTTGGTTCAAGGTTCCCTTAAGAAAGTAACCAGCCCAGAAACCGGTACCTTTATTAAAATATTTGTACGGGGGTACCAAGTTCTTCTAAAGCAGCCTTCTTTGACATGCCTGTGCCGAGGTATTCCATGAGATGCAGTGATGCTGAGCGCGGCGTTCATCGTCGTGCCAGTCGGGCGACCTCGGGCCAAAATGTACAGCGGCCCTCGCCATTGTACAAAGACGCCCACTTCGGCGGCCTTGCCGTCTTGCCGACCAGGGTTGGGTATACAAGAATTCTTGGGGTCAGAGTGTGAAGTTTTAGGGTTTGGGGTTTGGGGTTTGGAGCTCAGGGCTTAGGGTCTAGGGTTTGGGGTTCGGAGCTCCTTGCCCCTGCACCCCAAACCAAAGTGTGCTTCGATTTACGTCGGCAGGTCGGTGGGTTGGCTTTCCGGGTCAACGCAGTGTCACCCAGCAGCAGCAAAAACAAGCGCCCAGACCCCAAGTGCCCCAGAATGCCAGACTTCAAATCTTGCACCCTCTGTTGTTGATCAACACAACAGGCTTTTGCTACTTTTGCTCTAATTCAGTCTAGGTCACCAATAGAGGCCCACACTATAATCAACCCCTAAACCGTAAACCGTAAACTCGTAAACCGTAAACCCTAAGCCCTAAACCCTAAATCTAAACCCTAAATCCTAAACCCTAAACCCTAAACCCTAAACCCCCACCGAGTCGTGACGTCCGGAGCGCCTCTGGACAGGTCCGAGTGCAGCTGAACCAGGAGGAGCTGCTCGTCTGTCTCACGGCCTGGGGTTCCCAGCTGCTCCTTCAGGGTTTAGGGTTTAGGGTTTAGGGTTGATTCCCCAAGCCCTGAACCTTAAAACCGCCGATTTTCGCACGTCTGGACCTGGAATGCTGGATCTCACTGGGGCGCCTTCACCTTCGGCTTCGGCGGCTTCCGTCTTGGGTGCTCGTCAGCGCGTGGCGCCGGAAGGACAGTGATGTTCGGAGACCGCGCGCTCCGCGGCGATGCTGGCGCGTGGCTTGCCTTCAGGTCGCAAGCCGCCTTTGGCTTCTGTGAACCTCAACTACTTGAAGGTTCATGGGTTGTCTACAAGTCTACAAGCAAGGCAACCTACCTTCGAACCGACATTAAGGTACGTTTAACCCCGCTTATGACTACACATGAACCTTCAAGTACGTCGCTGAGTTGTGCCCCGCCACGATGCTGATTCGACGGATGTTGCTGCCGCGGAGAATTGGGTTGCGGGGGTTTAGAGTTCAGGGTTTAGTTCAGGGCGATTTACGTCTTCGGGTTTCGGCAATAAGTACGAGGGATGTCCCCATACCCCTATCTGTGGGCATAAGCTACCCAAGGTATATGTTCTGACTTGAGTTCAAGGAACATGTCGTGTCGTTGGCCACGCCGTTCAAGCCAACCTTTCCCAGGTAGGCCCTGGCGATATGGTTGACCGGTCGAGAAGTGGAGGCTTTGGTTTGTGCACTTCCCTTGTTGGAATCGTATTAAGGGATGCTATTCAGAGGGTTGTGAGGGCATAAAGCACGCAGACCTAAAACCCATATCTTAGACTCTAAATGCCCTCAGCCCTAAACCCTAAACCCTAAACCTGAAACCCCAAATGCCCTAAACGCTCAGACCCTGAAATTTCGGGGTTGGGGGGGGGGGGAGGTAGGGTTTAGGGTTGGGGGTTTAGGGTTTAGGCTTTAGGCTTTAGGGTTCAGGGTTCAGGGTTGAGGGTTTAGGGTTCAGGGTTTTGGGAGGCTTGGGGATGTCGGGGTTCGAAACTGCAGCGTGCGCTGCCCCGAGGCTCTGGTGCAACCCCTGGGTGGACGCGGCTGCTACCTGGTCCACACAGGCGTTAGGGGTTTAGGGTTTAGGGTTTAGGGTTTAGGGTTTAGGGGTTTAGGGTTTAGGGTTTCGGGGTTTAGGGGTTTAGGGGTTTAGGGGTGTAGGGGTTTAGGGGTTTAGGGGTTTAGGGGTTTAGGGGTTTAGGGGTTTAGGGGTTTAGGGGTTTAGGGGTTTAGGGGTTTAGGGGTTTTGGGTTTAGGGGGTCGGGGTTCATATGTGTTTAGGGTTATATGGGGGTGCAGGGGTTGAGGAGTTTGGAGGTTTAGGGCTTTGGGGTTTAGGGATTTAGAGGGGTTCATGGGTTCAGGGGTTTGGGGGGTTAGTCGGATGATTGAGGCTCTTCAGGGATGTCGGGGTCTTTATGGGGTTCTAAGCATTCTTTGAACTTACAGGGAACTAGAGGGACCACAGGGATCAGAGGGAGCATAGGCCCCATACTAATCCTAAACCCCAAGCCCCAAGCCCTGACCCCAAGCCCTGAACCCTTCTTCTGGTAAGATTGAAGGAGCTATTGGGTTTGGGGGTTTCAGGTAGAGAGACGCAGGGGTGGCCCGGGGTTTGTTCTTGGGCTGGCCTGCTTGTGGCTCTACGGCCCCTTCTAGGGTTTCGGGCTTAGGGTTGAGGGTTCATGGGTTATGGGTTCAGGGTTTAGGGTTTAGGGTTTAGGGTTCAGGGTTTAGGGACAAAATCAGGGGACTCCATTCAAGAGAGCTGTGCCCGAAGTAGGGAGGACAGCGAGATAGTTCGAAGACGAGGAAGGTGGTCTTCTGCAAAGGAACTCATCAAGATTGCTGCCGAGTCTTGTCCTTGTTACCTTCGCCAGGCAAAGTGCGGGTGGCGGTTTTAGGGCCCCAAAGTCTCAAAACCCGCAAGCAAATAGCGCCTAAACCCTAGAACCCCTAGCTTTGCACCCTCAACGAAACCCTAAAGCCACAAGTCTTTTTTTGAACCCGGAGCTCTAAACCCCCGAACCCCAAACCTTTGAAAGCAAGACTTGAGATGCTGAACCCAAAGCCCTACCTACCACCATATTCCCCCCGAAAAACCCACCCAAACCCCTAAAAACCCTAAACCCTAAACCCCTCACCCCTTAACCCCAAAAATGTGGCGACACAGCAGGACCCTGAGCAGTCCCTATACCCTACACCCTAAACCCTCCTTCCAGACTGAGGTTAATCCCTAAATTAAACCCAAAACCTGATGGTTTAGGGTTTAGGGACCCTGAGCCCTAAACCCTAAACCCCCTAAACCCTTTACCCTAAACCCTAAACCCTGATTTGTATGCGGCCCACCCCAGCCTCTCTTGCCAGGGCTGCACCCCGCGATTGCTTGGGCTGGGGGCCCAAGTCCTGGTGGGTTTAGGGTTCAGGGTTTCGGGTTTCGGGTGTAGGGTTTAGGTTTCAGGTTTAGGGTTCTGGGGTAACCCTGAACAGTTTCCTATGTTAATATGCCCATCCCCATACCAAACAAACAACCAAGCCCGGGAAACTTCCTTCCTGCGGCACCCTGAAATACTGAACGCAGAAAGGTTTTAGGGCTTAGGGCCTAAACCCTATACCCTAAACCCTAAGCCCTAAGCCCTAAACCCTAAGCCCTAAGCCCTAAGCCCTAAACCCTAAACCCTAAACCCTAAAGAGCGAGGTGTTGGCGCGCTGCCTGGACATCCAACCGAACGAGGCAGCACTTGGGGGGTGGGGGCCGAGCGTGTGGAGGGAACATCCAGGGTTTAGGGTTTAGGGTTTTAGGGGTTAGTGTTTAGGGTTTGGGGTTTAGGGTCTAGGGCATAGAATCCCACTTGGGGTTTATAGGGTTTAAAACCCATGTGGGGTTTGTAGGGTTTAAACCACAGTTTGGGTTTATATGGGTTTGTTGAAACCCAGTTGGGGTTTACATGGGTTTCTAGGGTTTGAACCTTATTCCTGGGAAATCCTGGATCCTCGGGCTTATGGTTTAGGGTTTAAACCGTACTTGCCCTAGCCTAATGAGACTTTGTGTCAAGGAAACCCACCAGAATCCATCGGAAAGCGTTTTTTGTGCTGGAACAATTGCATCGCCAAACACGCCGAGAGCGCGCAGGACCGCATCCGACAAGCCAGTCTGGATCCGGATGCCCACCAAGCCACATACCAGGGCAACTGCATCTGGATGAGCACAGGGTTTATAGGGTTTACAGGGTTTTTAGTTACGAGTTTATGGGTCTATGGGGTTTATAGGGACTATAGGGTTTATACAGTTGATAGGGTTTGAGGAGGGAGACCTCCACGCAGATGATTCTTGATCTCATTCACGAGATTCAGGCCGGAACAGTTCATCTGACATGCTCCGGACGTGCCGATGACGAGGGCCTTCTCGCTTTAGGTGCAACTAGACATGGAAGCGGCGGAATGAATTGAACAGGAAGGGCACTGGTTATTCTGGTTCTTCTGCTGTAACCTTAGATCTTTAGGCTTGGCCTAATGGGCTTAATTCCAGGCCAAAAAACTGTTTTTAGCCAGGCTCCAAAGTGCCGTTTGCGAGCCGGGCAACTCAACAGTGGCGTTCGCGCTCCCAAGCTTGTGTAAGCACTTAGTAGTTTTCAGAAGGGTTGCATTTGACCCATCTTATAATCTCAGTCAAGGTAGCGCTGCTCAGGTACTTCTAATCCTACTTTTGAGCCTTCAAGTATCCTTCGTAGAAGAATCAGAGAAGCCTATGATCCTTCCAACCTTCCTGTGAACAAGGGTTTAGGGTTCAGGGTCCAGGGTTGGAAGAGTTTAGGGTTTAGGGTTCAGGGTTTAGGGTTTGGGGTTTAGGGTTTAGGGTAATTCTTTGTGTTGTTTGGGGGGACTTGAGTGACCCGTCACGGTCGCGCCCCGAAGAGCCCCCCAACCTACTTGTTGTGCAGGCTCTTGTTGCAAGAGTGTGCGGTATTGGGTGCTTTTTTATAGACCTTCTTAAATCCTGAAGACCCAAACCCAAAGCTCTAAACTAAACCGTGGCCCCAAGCCCCCATATCGGCCCTCAACCCTAAACCCTATAAACCCTGTCCCTATAAACCCTACAGACCCTATAAACCCTATAAACCCTATAAACCCTATACACCCTATACACCCCATAAACCCTATAAACCCTACAAACCCTATAAACCCTACAAACCCGATAAATCCTACAGACCCTATAAACCTTATAAACCCTATAAACCCTAAACACCCTATAAACCCTATAAACCCCACAAACCCTACAAACCCTCGAAACCCAACCTACAGCCTGCGAGGTCGTGCTCGACCCGCTCTGTGGCCGCGGGGTTGGGCGGGCACGTTTGGGGAGTGCCTGGGATTAGGCCACCCCTGAACCCTAAAACCCTACACTCCCTAGACTCCCAAACTCCCAAGACCCTGGAACCCTATCAACCCTAAACCCTAAACTTAAATGTTGTAAAGCTTAAACCCTAGACCCTAAACCCTCACAAGTGTTCGGAGTTTTGGCCAGGTCTTGCTTTGTGAGGCGGCCCTGAATTGGCCCCATGGAGGCGCCTCTTTATGTTCTTTTTTTGGGGAGCGGGGGGGGGGGGGGTCAGGGTTTAGGGCTGTTTGGAGGTTAGGGGTTAGGTTTAGGGGTTTAGGGGTTTAGGGGTTTAGGGGTTAGGGGTTTAGGGGTTTAGGGGTTTAGGGGTTTAGGTTTAGGGGTTTAGGGGTTTAGGGGTTTAGGGGTTTAGGGGTTTAGGGGTTTAGGGGTTTAGGGGTTTAGGGGTTTAGGGGTTTAGGGTTTAGGGTTTAGGGTTTAGGGTTTAGGGTTTAGGGTAGGGTTTAGGGGTTTAGGCGTCCCGGTGGGCCTCTCGATGATGTGCCGCTTGCAGAAGATCTTGTTGAGGAATTGTTTGGGAGGGTGTCAGACCCACGGCCCATGAAGTACACCTGAAATGACACCCTAGGACTCCTATTCTATAATTGTTAAGGAAGACTTGTGTAGTTTGTAAGTAGGACTATAAGTATGGTAGCCCATATTATAGCCGTAAGCGCATGTCGTTTAGATCCTCCCGAATTTCAGGGCCCATGCGACGTCCCCACTCTTTCCGGAATGTACTTTTAGACCATGCTACTCAAAAAACACAATGTACCCAGGTCATGGTAACTTAATATGTGCTTTCTTTCATAGCCCTCCGCTCCTTACCTTTGCGAGGTGCCTTCATCGGCTGTGACGCCGACGGCGAGCAGCTCGCGGCAGCCGCGGCCAACGCCGCGGGCATTCGCCTGGCCGCCCCAGTGGAGCTGCTCCGCGCAAATGCCGCCCTGCCAGGAGGGGGTTGTATATAAATGCCTTTACGACAATAAGGGAGCGCCAATGACCCCCCAAAGAGTAGGATTCCCTTACAAACAAGACCCCAATAACCTAATATCGGAAACCCTCCAGGAGGCCTTCCACTGGCCACTGCCTCGGTTCACAAGATCCTGACGGACCTGCCCTTCGGGAAGCAGTTCCTTGGGTAGCCCAGTGGTACCCTTTACCCCCATTTTTGGGGGTTCTGGGTTCCCTTTTAAAGTAACCAACCCCAAAAGGGGTGTCCTTGTTATAATATGTTTACTGGGCAACCAAGGTTCGGAACCCTAGAGGGCAACGAGGCCCTGTACCCTGCCGTGCTTGCAGAGATGTCGCGCGTGCTGCGCCCTGGCGGCCTGGCCGTCCTCTTAACCAGCCAGGAGAATCGGGAGGTTCTGCAGGCAGCCCTGTCCACAAGCCCTTTGGGTGGGGCGTGGTCCGCGGTACACCGCCGAAGCTTCCGGCTCTTCGTGAAGACGGACGCCTGCATCTACCTGCTGCGCCGCACCCCGGCGCCGCCGGCGCCGCCCGGAGAGGCCGTGGAAAGCACGGGTGCCGCCCTGGCGGAGCTCCAGAGGGCCAAGGGCTGGGGAAGCCGGGCCCAGAACGGCTATCGCCTTGCGGGCGCGGCCGGCGCCTTCGCCTGGGAGGATGGCTCCCCCTGGCACGAGCAGTGGGCGCGTGAGCGGCCGGCGCTGGTGCCTTTTGGCCGGAAAGGGGCACGGGCCCAGCCACGAAGCCAAGCAGCCAAAAGGGAGTAACTCGGGATACATGTTAGAGGGCAACCTCCTTCATCTAAGCAGGTAAAACACGAGTTGTTTGCGACCCGCGAACCCCTTAAAGCCTTATAAGCAAGCAGTTTTGAGCCCTAAAGCTTGAATCTTCGAACCAATTTCAAAATCCTAAAGCCCTAACAAACCCTAAAGCCCTTTGGGTACCCTTATCATAGCCTGGTTGCTGGGCTACAGCTTCGCAGGTGTGTTCGCGCGCGCCCCGCCAGAAGTCAGGCTCAAGCCGAACTCCTTTCCACCCAGCGGGCCCTGGCAGCGTGGGAGGACTACACCCAAACTTGGGTTTAGGGTTTAGGGTTTAGGGTTTAGGGTTTAGGGTTTAGGGTTTAGGGTTGAGGGTTTCGAGTTTAGGGTTGAGGGTTTCGAGTTTAGGGTTGAGGGTTTCGAGTTTAGGGTTTAGGGTTCTTCCTGCTGTTGCGGAACCCAATGAAGTTCAGCTACTCTAAGAGCTGTGGAATGGCGGAAGTGATGTCGTATGGCAACTCAACCTCAAAGTCCCCCCCCCCCCGAACAGCAACTCTAGGATATCCTGCTGCGGCGGTGGAAAAAAAAGGACCTAGCTATAGGGTTTCGGAGTCTGCAATAAGTTCTAGGCACCAACAGGGGCACAAGTGGTTGCCTGACCTTGGTCTCCGAAAGTCCAAAGGTTTACGGGTTAGGGTTTAGGGTTTAGGGTTTAGGGTTTAGGGTTTAGGGTTTAGGGTTTAGGGTTTAGGGTTTAGGGTTTAGGGTCAACTCCCCCCTGTAGAGGAAGGAGTTCTATCCCATCACACGGTGAGAGCCTTGAACCGCAAACCTGTCTCCTAAACCTATGCCAGTACATTCGGACTTCAAAAGAAGACTTGGGTTGATCGTAGCTACAGACGTTTTTGAGTACCCCTGGCCCCAGTTCCCTTAAGCGCCAGTCCACGATGCAGTTGTCTACTGCAGTTCCCATGTTGAAACAATGCAGCTCCTTTGTCTATTTGCGTACCACTGCTCTACTGCGGAGGCTCAACTCTGTAAACCCTAAGCCCTAAACCGCACCTGCAGACGTGACTTCCGCAAGCAACTCCTGCTCCCCGCGATTCCCCGGCTCAACCAGAAAAGAGTATTTCTTTTGCCCACCTGGGCCTACATATCATCCGCGAATCGCGGCGGAGGTAAAGGAAAGGATCCTCATGCTGTCCAAAGCGCTGTGCTCTCTCGCCCTTTTGCTCCTGGGTGGCAAGTTTGCGGTTTCGGGACTCTAGGGCTTAGTAATCTAGGGCAAGAGTAGGCCCATTTCCCCCCTATTTTTTGGGTGTAGGTTCCCCTCTCAGCCCTGTCAAACCAAAAAGGTACCCTTTTTGTTCCTCGGTTACTCTTGGGTCACCCTAAACCCTAGACCCTAGACCCTAGACCCTAAACCCTAAACTCTAAACCCAACTTTAAACCCTAAACCCTAAACCCTAAACCCTAAACCCTAAACCCTAAACCCTAAACCCTAAACCCTAAACCCTAAGCCCTAAACCCTAAACCCTAAACCCTAAGCTCTGTTTATTCCGAGGTTGCCCTTGGGTGGGAACTCGGGGCTTGGGGGTTGAGGGGTCTAGGTTTTCGGGGCTTATCCCGGCCTTGGCCGTGGACGCTTCGGGTTTAGGGTACATAGGGTTTAGGGTTTAGGGTTTAAGGTTCAGGGTTTAGGGTTTAGGGTTTAGGGTTTAGGGTAGATCAAAGGCCCGCGCCAGACTTTTGAACGCCAAAGCTCGAAATCCAAGACCCTAAACCCCGTAAAATCCTGTGCAGGATTTACGTGACATCCTCCGAAGCCCCTGAAGCTCTAAATCTCAGGGCTTAGGGTTTAGGGTTTGGGGATAAGAGGTTTTGGGTCTGAGGCTTACATTGCTTTGTAGGGGCAGGGGGGGTCTGCGAATCTTACAGCAGCCTCTAAAACCCTCTGAAAGCCCCTAAGCCCCCCGGCCGTAACAGGGTCGAGGGTTTAGGGGTTTAGGGTTTCGGGACCCTATGTCACCCTATATCACCCTAAACCCCCACATCACACCCTATATCACCTGATATCATCCTAGGTACCCTTTTTGGGGCTTTTGTAAAGGGATTCGAGTATTTTGGACTAGATTTTGGCGTACCCTATTTTCGCAAACTCCCATATCACACCCTATATCACCCAAAACACTAAACCCTAAGCCCTAAGCCCTAGACCCTAAACCCTAAACCCTAAAGCCTAAAAACTAAACTCCACACCCGGACGATCCGAGGCTCCGCGCGGAGGCTTCCGCCACCCCCGCCATGCGCGGCTCCCTTCCACCAGGCCTCGAGGGCTCCCTCCACAGGTTCCTTCCCTAAACCCTCAACCCCTCAACCCTAAACCCTAAACCAGAAACCCTAAACCCCAAAGCCTAAACCCTAAACCCTGAACCCTAAACCCTGAATAAATCCTACACCCTAAGCAAAGGAGAGGATTTAGGGTTTTAGGGTCTTGAGGTTAAGGTTTGGGGCTTTTTAGGTTAAGGTTTTGGGGTAAGTTGGGTCACAAGGACCTTCATGAAGGTTCTCATGCCAATCACCTTACTTATCACTCAAAATAACCTGCTTCTACTTACCCATGAACCTTCAAGTGTCGTGTGCGGGCTCATTGAGTTTATTGCCGAAACTCGCAACTTTAAACCCGAATCCCTAAACCCTAAACCCTAAATGCCCGGCCCCCCCCCCCCCCCCCCCCCCAAAAAAAAAAAAAAAAATCGGCACTTTGGCTCTCCAGGCTCCGACTTTTCCGAGGCCCAGATGCAGCATCTTGGCAGTAAGGACGTAGGGTTTAGGGTTCAGGGTTTAGGGTTTAGGGTTTGGGGTGCAAGGTTGTAGGGACTCAGGGTGATCCCAGTGGGGCTTCGGGTAGAGGGCTTAGGGAGGGGGCGTAGCGTTTAGGGTCACATGGTAGGTTTTTTAGTTTTTCAAGCTTTACAGGCAGATGAACATTTCCCACCCCTAAACCCTAAACCCTAAGCCCTAAACCCTAAACCCTAAACCCTAAACCCTAAACCCTAAACCCTAAACCCTAAACCCTAAACCTAAACCCTAAACCCTAAACCCTAAACCCTAAACCCTAAACCCTAAACCCTAAGCCCTAAGCCCTAAACCCTAAACCCTAAACCCTAAACCCTAAACCCTAAACCCTAAACCCCTAACCCCTAAACCCCTAAACCCCTAAACCCCAAACCCCGAACCCTGAGCCCGAAACTCTGCTGGGGCGTAGGGATTTGGGTTGTACGTTTTCTTGGGTACGTTCGGGGCACCCCGTATTTTGGGAAATACACATATGGTGGCCCTGCTTCTTACTAGTTCTTACTAGGGAATTTGTTGGGAATTCGGTACCGTATACCCCCCTATACTTAGGGGTTTAGGGTTTAGGGTTTAGGGTTTAGGGACTCTGCAGTAGCGGCATGGCATGTCGTCCCCTGCCATGAGATGCTCGTCGCAACTTGCCAAGTGCTCGGGCAACCCTAAACCTTTTAGGGTTTAGGGTTTAGGGTTTAGGGTTTAGGGTTTAGGGCTCTAAAGTACCAAGAAGAGGCCCGTAAGTCACACCAAGCCCCTAAACCCTGAAACCCTACACACCCCAAACCCCGACACCCATGAAGCCTCAGGAACCCTAAAACAACCAGAAGCCCTCCAAAAAGCCAAATAACACATAAACAACTCCAAGAAGACCCTGGAAAACCCTAAAAACAAAACCCTAGCAATCCCTAAACCCTAAACCCTAAACCCTAAACCCTAAACCCTAAACCCTAAACCCTAAACCCTAAACCCTAAACCCTAAACCCTAAACCCTAAACCCTAAAAGGCCAAATGCACTAAACCGAACCGACGCCGCGACTCCCAGGTCTGAGCCGGAGCTGTGGTTGCCTTGGTGCTCGTCCTCTGCGCCTGAGCGGAGAGGGTGTAGAGTGCTGGGTGTAGGGCGTGTATATCTTAGGTTTACATATAAGCGCAATATATATATATATATATATATATGTAGGCTATGCTACCATATAGATAGTACGTGTGTATTTGTGTGCACACACCTGGATCACTAGTGCTTGAGATGTGTGGGTGCTTCGTGTGTTTCGGAAAGGGGGAACTCGAGCAGGGCGGTTTCTGTTTGGGTGTTCTTTTCGTTCGCATTCGGGCTTAGGGTTTAGTGTTTTGCGCTTTGGGTTACTAGGATTCCTGCCCGTAACCCTGAGCTAGAATAACACCCGCCTGAGCTCGGAGTTTGTGCTTCAGGGTTGAAGAAGCTTACCGCGGGGTTTGAGAACCTTCAGCCTTAAGTAAAGTTTAACTTAAGAAACTCAAAACTTAAAAGCTTCGAGACTCTAAGCCCTAAACCCTAGACCCAGATCCCCCGACCAGGGCAGAAAGTGAAGGGTGCCCCCGTGTCCCCCTTAGCACCATTCAACCCTCAAAGCCTTAAACCCTAAACCCTTCAACCCTTCAACCCTAGACCCTTCAACCCTAGACCCGAAACCCGAAACCCTAAACCCTAAACCCTAAACCCTAAACCCTAAACCCTAAACCCGCGTCCTTCCGAGGTGTCCAAGCGCGTGCGCGCCGAACTGGACGCTGTGGTCGACGTGCATCGGCTCCCGGCGACTCCCGGACTCTGAAGTTTGGAGTTTTGGGGGGTTTAGGGTTTAGGGTTTAGGGTTTAGGGTTTAGGGTTTAGGGTTTAGGGTTTAGGGTTTAGGGTTTAGGGATAGTTTAGGGTTTAAGGGTTTCAGGGTTTGGTGGTGTTAAGGGGTTGAGGGTTTAAGGGTTTAAGGCTTTGGTGGTGTTTAGGGAGAGGGGCTTGGGGTTTAAGGGTTAAGGGTTTAAGGGTTTAAGGGTTTAAGGGTTTTAGGGTTTTAGGGTTTAAGGCTGACAAAGGTTCAGGGTTTCAGGGGTTTAGGGGGGTCAGGGTTTAGGGTTTAAGGAATTAGAGTTTTAGGGTTTTAGGGTTTAGGGTTTTAGAGTTTTAGGGGTTAGGGTTTTAGGGTTTGGTGGTGTTAAAGGTCCTTTTTTAAGGGTTAGGGGTAGGTGTTTAGGTAAGGATGTGGGTTTAGGGCTTTATAGCTTAGGTTCACGCGGGCTTCTGAAGAACAAGGCCGGCAGTATCATTTATCTGTGCAGTCAAAGCCCCAAACCCTAAACCATAAACTCGCAACCCTAAACCCTAAGCCCGAAACCCAAACCCTAGATTCTGAACGGGCTTAGGGGCTGCAATAAGGGTTGGAGCTTTGCAGGGGTTGAACCTAAACCCCAGCCAGCCCCTTTAAACCCCTAAACCCAAACCCTGGAGCAGGGTTTAGGGTTTAGCCTAAACCCTAAACCCTAAACCCTAAACCCTAAACCCTAAACCCTAAACCCTAAACCCTAAACCCTAAACCCTAAACCCTAAACCCTAAACCCGGTTCTCTAAAACCCCTAAGACCTAGAATCCCTGAGCCCCTGAACTCCTAAGTCCCCCGAAAGCCCCGAAACCCTAAACCCTAAACCCTAAACCCTAAACCCTAAACCCTAAACCCTAAACCCTAAACCCTAAACCCTAAACCCTAAACCCTAAACCCTAAACCCCAAACCCTAAACCCTAAACCCAACAATGCCCTCCCAGGAGCTGCCCCTTTCATCCGAGCAAGGATGTCCGCGCTGCCCTCAACCGGGGCCACAAGGGATTTTTGGGGGCTTTCGGGGCTTTTGGGGTTTTTGGGGCCTTTTGGGGACTTTCAGGGCCTTTTAGGGCCCTTTTAGGGCCCTTTTAGGGCCTTTTGAAGTTTTGGGGGTTTTGGGTTTTTTGCGGGTCTAGGGTGGGGGTCTGGGGAGAGATTGGTGGTTTTCCCCCTCTTCCCTCCCTCCCTCCCTCCTTCCTTCCCCTCTTCTGGCGGCGTGGGTCCGCCGGCACCTTCTATGGGCGTGTTATGCGCAACCATTTCGGCTGTTCCCGGCATCCTGCCCTTTGAGTGTTTCGGGGGTTCCCCCAACCCGCGGCTCCATCTTGGGCACCCGAAAATAGGCTCGGCCCTCCTAAACCGCCGGCAACCCTTAGGTGGGCCCGCTTGCCGAGCTTAGCCCATATTGTGCTTCGATCCCACTCAGTGGCCTCTTGCAAGGTATTCTGCCTGGAAACTCTGGATTCCCCCCTTTCTAAATTCCGCAGCTCCACGCCGCAAACCCCAAACCCTAAACCCCAAACCCTACATCCCCTAACCCCCACACCCCAAACCCCGAAACCCTAAAACCCTAAAAACCACTCTTCGCCCGAAGCGGTCGTAAATTCGGCGGGCGTCCAGGCAACGCCAGCAACGCCTCGCAGGCGCAGGCGCGGACGCCCCTCTTCCAAGACCCGGCCCTGCAACCCTTCAAGGGGTTAAGACTCGTACCTCTCCAGGTTGTACCCGCAGAGGTTCCCCTCAATATGCTCCTAACATGGCCCCTCTACTACCTTAAGGATGTTTTAAAAGGTTCCCCTAAACCCTAAACCCTAAACCCTAAACCCTAAACCCTAAACCCTAAACCCTAAACCCTAAACCCTAAACCCTAAACCCTAAACCCTAAACCCTAAGTAGACGCTAGCCTCTGATCTCGCGCCTCGAACAACAATGCAGGAGCCCGGCCGTGTTTGCCTCGCTGACTTTTGCGAGATCTTCGGGGTCGCCTGGCCACCTTAACCCCTAAGCCCTCAGCCCTCAACACGCAACCCTCAACCCTCAACTCTCAACCCTCAACTCTCAACCCATGCTGGCAGCAACTCCACCCCGATGAGAAGGTAAACCCGCGGTTTGGGGTTTAGGGCTTAGGGATACTTGAAGGTTCATGGGTAGTTAGAAGCAGGGTTATAAGAAAGGTAACCCATGTTATAACCCCAACTAGGGTGCTCATAACCTCCAAGTAGGTAAGTAGAGACCAGAGAAGGCCTAAGTTGAAGCCCCAAACCTTAAAACGCTAAACCCTAATTCATCCCTAATCCCTGAGCCCAGCCCCTAAGCCCCAACACCCCTAACTCAGTAGCGGGGAGCTGGAGCAGGCGCTAGACCTCTGAGCCCCTGGTAGGTTTTAGGGTTGGGGGCTTGGGCTTCAGGGTTGGGGGTTTAGGGTTTGGGGTTTAGGGTTTAGGGCTTGGGGATGTGGAGTTTGGGGCTGAAGGACCATAAAACCCTTCCAGCCTGAGCCGATCCACCACCGTGAATAGAGTTGGAGGGTTTAAGAAACCACCAGTCACACAAGAACCCCCCCCCTCCCGCCCCCACCCCCCCCCCCAAAAAGAAAGAAAAAACATAGAGAGAATCATCATTTTATTTCCCTTATAAGGAAGATATGTTTTGTTGGGGGGGGGTTCTTCAGCAAATAGTAGGAAGGGCTTAACGCAGAGACCCGTGAGATGTTATTGCACCTTGTGAGGGTTGATTGCACTTCTAACGCGTTTTCTTCTACAGTCGAGTGTTCGAGGTAGCCCAGTGGTACCCTTTTCTTTGTTTTGGTCCAAGGTTCCCTTATGAAGTAACCAACCCCAAAAGGGTGCCCTTGTTAAAATATGGCTAGTGGGCCAGAATTTTGGGACCTGAAACGTGCAAACTCTGAACCCTAAACCCTAAACCCTAAACCCTAGAGCCTGATTATGGCGAAGGTCTGCCCGACCGGCGACGTCTTGAGCGACATCCCCAGCGCGGAGGACGCACGAGGGCCGAACCCCAAGCCTCAAACCCCAAGCTCCGAACCCTAAAAACCAAACCCGAAACCCCAAACCTCCTAAACCCTAAACCCTAAACCCTAAACCCTAAACCCTAAACCCTAAACCCTAAACCCTAAACCCTAAACCCTAAACCCTAAACCCCAAACCCCAAACCCTAAAAACCCTAGACCCTAGACCCTAAACCCTAAAAACCCTAAACCCTAAACCCTAAACCCTAAACCCTAAACCCTAAACCCTAAACCCAAGTCTCTGTGAAAGGAAGCCTGCGACCCCGCCTCGATGGCCCGGCAGCGGAAGCGCTGCGACCAGGCATAAGGGCTTAGGGTTTAGGGTTTAGGGTTTGGGGTTTGGGGTTTAGGGTTTAGGGTTTAGGGTTTGGGGTTTAGGGTTTAGGGTTTAGGGTTTAGGGTTCAGGGTGTAGGGTTTTGGGTTTAGGATTGGGTTTAGGGTTTAGGTTTGCAGGGAACCCCAAGAATATAGTGAAATACACAGTAGGAAGATACCTATAATTGTAAGGGTCCTTGTATTCCCTTCATGTTCCTACTCTATTGTCGCGGTTTCCTGTTGGCGGTTCCCATTAGGATCCTTTTACTCTCGGGACTTGTGGGTGTAAGGTGTACTGGGAGGTTCAGGGTACTTATTCACCAAATATACGTGTACTTATGCCTGTACTTAAAACCATATTAGGGCACTTAAGGGGCTTATAAGTGGGCTATAAGTTATACGTACAGTTATAATTGGTGAATAAGTACAGTTATAATCGGCTATAAGTTATAAGCAGGTTATAAGTACAGTTATAATTGGTCAACAAGTACCATGAACCTCCAAGTACGGGTGGAGGGTTGACTCTCGGCGCTTGGAGCCATCGACGGCCACGAGGGGAGCTTCGATGGGGTTTGTCAGGTTCAGGGTTTCGGGCTTAAGGCTGAGGGGGTTTAGGGGGTTTAGGGGTTTCGGGTTTCTGGGTTTAGGTGTTTGGGGGTTTAGGGTTTCGGGGGTCTAGGTGTTTATGGGTTTAGGTGTTTAGGGGTTTAGGTGTTTAGGGGTTAGGGGTTTAGGGCTTGTAAGGTTTAGGGCTTAGGTTTCTGGCAGGGGATTCTGATGGGTTCTAGACTGATGTTGGTCTGCTACATGGCTAGGCCCGGAGTAGGCCCTTACTTATTCCCTTGTTTTACGGTTTAGGTTCCCTGAAAAAGCCCCTTTAAACCAAGAAGGCACCCTTTGATTCCAACGACTGCTCTTGATTTGAGATAAGAAATGGCGGTCATGTCTGAACCCCAGACCCTCATAGGGTCTTGGGCCTAGGGACGTGGATTCAACTCTTGGAAGGTCTCCCTAAACCCTAGAGACCATGCCTAAAAGCTAAACCCTGAACCCTACAAGCTAACACCCTAAACCCCAAACCCTACACCCTAAACCCTAAACCCTTGCAGCCGCGCAGGCGGTGTCCAAGTGCTTCCCACCCGGCGCCGTGGAGAAGGCTCGCGCTGGGGGTTTAGTATTTGCGGTCCGGGCTTTGGGTTTAGGGTTGAGGGACGCTGAGCCCGAAACCCTAAACCCTAAACCCTAAACCCTAAACCCTAAACCCTAAACCCTAAACCCTAAACCCTAAACCCTAAACCCTAAACCCTAAACCCTAAACCGTAACCCTAAACCCTAAACCCTAAACCCTAAACCCTAAACCCTAAACCCTAAACCCTAAACCCTAAACCCTAAACCCTAAACCCTAAACCCCAAACCCTCAACCCTCAACCCTAAACCCTAAAAACCCTAGACCCTAGACCCTAGACCCTAAACCCTAACCCCAAGCCCCACCTAAACCCTGTACCCCATATACACCCAGGGATTTGTTTGAGGGTTTGGGGTTTTGGGGTTGAGGGTTTGGAGCTCCGGGCTTCAGAAAATGGCGGCTTTTGGGGTGCTTAGGAGCTCTTGAGGTTCTCCCTGCTGCAATCTGTATACAACATCAGGGTTTAGGGTTTAGGGCTTAGGGGTTAGGGTTTAGGGTTGAGGGTTTAGGGTTTAGGGTTTAGGGTTTAGGGCTTAGGGTTTATCGATTAGGGCTTTAGGGCTTTTGGGGTTTAGGGTCTAGGGTTGCGGGTTTGGGTTTTCAGGTTTTGGGTTCAGGGGTTGAGTTGCGTTGCTGGTGCTTGAGGGGGAGTGGAGAATTGGAACCCGACCAGAATCTCGATAAGCACTCCATATGTACCACTACTGTGGTATTCACTCCGCCCTAAACCCTCAACCCTAAACCCTCAACCCTCAAGCCCGAAACGCAGAAACAGACCCGTCGCAGGACACCCGGCAGAAGTACACGCAGTTCTCGCGCCAGTGGTGCCAGGCGCCTTGGCCTCTGAACCCTAAACTTTAACGCCAAGCTCTAAACTCTAAACCCTAAACCCTGAACCCTAAACCCGAAACCCGAAACCCTAAACCCTAAAACCCAAAACCCAAGTCTCTCAAAGAGGTTTCAAGAGTTCGTGTTGGACTTCTTTAGGTTTCAGGGTTTAGGGTTCAGGTTGAGGTTTAGGGTTTAGGGTTTAGGGTTTAGGGTTTGGGGTTTGGGGTTTGGGGTTTAGGGCTTAGGGTGCAGCGGACAAATCCCGAAGCAGAGGTGCTGGACTGCAGCATCCGGGCGCATCACCGAAAGGCGGCCCCGGGCAGGTTTTCCTGTGGTGTAGGGTTAGGGTGTAGGGTTTAGGGTTTAGGGTTTAGGGTTTAGGGTTTAGGGTTTAGGGTTTAGGGTGTAGGGTTTAGGGTTTAGGGTTTAGGGTTTAGGGTGCAGGGCGGCAACGAGCAGGGCAACTCCATGAAGTTCAGCCTTCTGCGGCCTAAACCCCAAGCCTTTGTAGCTAGTCGTAGCGGCCGCCAGGGGTCGCCCCGGTCTGGTGTCAGCCCTTCTTTGGATTTCCCTAATTAGGGGCGAGGGTTTAGGGTTTAGGCTTTAGAGTTAGTATGATAGGGCTTTTATGTTTTTGGAGTTATTAAGGGGAGACCCCATCTGAGAGAGACATCATGACATGTCAACTCGCCGGAAGCGTGAATGCTATGCCGAAACCCTAAACCCTAGCGCATTGAGCTCTTAAGCCCGCAGTGTCGCGAGACTTGGGAAGCTCTTTTTGGGTTCCAGGTTCCATGTACTTGAACAAAGTACCCCTCCCCCCCTCCCCCAGAACATACCCTAAACCCTAAACCCTCAACATCCCTCAACCCTAAGCCCCGAACCCTAAGCCCCCCAAGAATGCCCTTATCATTTGTTTCAGCCCCCCAAGTACCCACATGATGCCCTATAATTACCCACCATGTTGGGATCGCAGGCCGTTGTGGTGGGTACTTTCCTAAGCCCCAAACCCTCAACCCCAAACCCTCAACCCTAAACCCTAAACCCTAAACCTAAGCCCTAAACCCCAAACCCTAAAAACCCTAGACCCTAAACCCTAAACCCTGAACCCTAAGCCCTAAACCCGAAACCCTAAACCCTAAACAGGGAGTCCCTGAGCCTGCCAGGAGCACGCCAACTCCTTGGTGTCCACTTCGCCTGTGCTGGCGCTGGTCGCCTTTGCGTGCTTCACGACCTTCGCAGCGATGGTCGCCCCCTGCTTCAGATTGAGGGTTTAGGGTTTAGGGTTTTAGGGTGTAGGGTTTAGGGCTTAGGGCAAAAAGCCCTCTACCGCTTTTGGGTTTAGGGTTTAGGGCTTAGGGTTAAAAACTCCTCCGCCGGTTTAGGGTCCCTAAACCCTGAACCCCAAACCCCAAGCCTTAAACCTTAAGCCCCCAAACCCGATCCCCCTAACCCCAAGCCTCTGCTTTAACGCCCAAGAGTCGACCCGAAACTGCGAGTGGACGCTCCCCCCTAAGTGGGGCCCTAGCAACCTGTTGTCAGGTTAGGGTTTAGTGTTCAGGGTTTTTGGGTTTAGAGTTTAGGGTTTTCGGTTTCCCTTACCCTGTAAACAGCTTAAAGAGCGGGTTGCGATGCTTAAGCTCTTCTCCACTGAACGCAGTAGTGGCGAAGGTAGGGAAGAGGACCCTTTAAACCAAACAGGGCACGCTGTCTTGGGTCTACAAGTAGGGCCCACCTTACTATACCAACTTTAGCTAGGGGAATTATAACCTGAGAGAAAGGCTTATAACTTATAACCCAATTAAGGGCCCTTATCACCCAATTTCTACTTAGGGGGCCCCTACAGGCCCCTACAGGCCCCCTACATGTTGGGGACTTTTCCACACGCCTTCGAAAGGCACAGGTGGCAGCCTGTTTGGGCCCTGAAAGGTGTCCGTGATGTTCGCAGCTACTTGAGGCGCAAGGTCATGTGCCGCCGGCCATACCCCGGCCCCCGGTGCAGCCTCCGCCGGGCCTTGGGGGCGGCGTTCTGCCGAAATGCTCTTTTCAAGCCAGGGCAGGTGCCAAGCGACGACGCCCGATGCCTGCGCAGCCCGCAGGTCCATCGCCCCCGGCGCGCGAGCCACAGCCATCAGCGCCCCGCCTGCGGCGCAAGTGGTCGCGAGGCTGCTTCTTCAGCCTGGGCTCAGAGATGTGCAGAGGTGCCGGAGCTAGCAGTAGAGATCTGGGCATCAGATCTTGCCAAGTGGGCAGGCCGCCCGGCAGTACAGTTTCTTTGCCAACAGACTCGCGGACGTGCCGCGAAGAAGAGACCGCAGCAACCCTAGAGACGGCTAAGCCCTAAACCCTAAACCCCGAAAACCCCTAAACCCCCAAACCCTATATACCCCCTACGGGTGGCTGAAAGGCTGAAAGGCACAAAGCATCCCACCGTTGCGCTCCAGCCCAAAAACCCAGGCCAGCTCCAACCAAAACTCGAAACTGCAAACATCCCTAAACCCTAAAACTGTAAAACCCCTAAAGCTCTGGGTTTGAGGTTTTAGGGTTTCGGGTTTAGGGTTTGAGTCCTACAGTCCTAAAACCCTAAACTCGAGAGCCCTAAAACCCTCCCGGGCCTCAGCCTGAAAGCCTGCCCCCCCCCGCCCCCCCACCCAGTTTAGGGTCTAATGTTTAGGGTTTAGGGCCCGTAGTTTTCGGTAAATCTCCATGAAAAGAATCCCTAAAAATCGGGCTTAGGGTTGATTTCAGCGAGGTTCGGGTTGAGGGCGGCAGGTTCTTAAAATGGATGGGCCCTGGGATAAGAGTCTCGTAGAAGAGTGAATCCTTGTTAAAAGGGACATACCCTAAACCCTGAGCCCTAAACCCTAAACCCGAAGCCCTAAACCCTAAACCCTAAACCCTAAGCCCTGAACCCTGAACCCTGAACCCTGAACCCTGAACCCTGAGCCCTAAGCCCTAAGCCCTAAGCCCTAAGCCCTAAGCCCTAAGCCCTAAGCCCTAAGCCCTAAGCCCTAAGCCCTAAACCCTGAGCCTGGAAGTTCCCCACTAAGAATCCGTAAGCTCAGGGATTTCGGGTTTTGGACCTTCAGGTGCTGGTTGGCGGAGGTGACGAATTCCTCCAGCTGCTGCACAAATCAGGCGCGATCGACATTTTTGAGGGTTGTATCGTAGGGTTTAGGGTTTAGGGTTTAGGGTTTAGGGTTTAGGGTTTAGGGTTTAGGGTTTAGGCGGGAAGGGGCGGGTGTAAGGGTGGCCAGCCAGCAGGCCTCGGCCACCCTAAACCCTGAACCTTAAACCCCAAACCCTATACTCTAAACCCCCCCATGGCGGGCCTGTTGGCTGGTAGGGTTTAGGGTTCCAGGGTTCAAGTTCTACTTGGAGGTTCATGGTACTTCTTAACCAATTATAACTGTACTCATGACCCACTTATAAGCCCCTTAAGTGCCTTAATATGGCTAAAAGGGTACAGTTACAAGCAGGCTATCACATGGGCTTCCTGGATGCCCGTAAACCCTACACCTTCAACCTTAAACCTTAAACCATAAACCTTAAACTTGAAGCCTTAAACCTCGAACCTTAAACCATAAACCCTGAACCCTAAATCCGAAGTACTTTCAGGGTCCTGGCGGGTCTCAGGTGGCCGTAGGGGTCCGGGGCGAATCGAGCCTCAACCTCGCTGAGCCCTACTTGGAGGGTTGGGGGGGGGGACGAAGTAAATTGATGCAACCCTAAACCCTAAACCCTAAACCCTAAACCCTAAACCCTAAACCCTAAACCCTAAACCCTAAACCCTAAACCCTAAACCCTAAACCCTAAACCC
The DNA here is from genome assembly GCA_905221605.1 of Symbiodinium natans. Classification (NCBI taxonomy): domain Eukaryota; class Dinophyceae; order Suessiales; family Symbiodiniaceae; genus Symbiodinium; species Symbiodinium natans. The sequence goes on along the minus strand of CAJNDS010000754.1, from coordinate 185 downwards.
TAAACCCTAAACCCTAAATTTAAGAGCCTCCGGCTCAAGCCGCCGACCCCGCTGGAGCATAGTTGAAAGGTCTAAACCCACTCGTCGGCTCAAAGGATGCTTTCCTCATCACATGGTTCGAAGATCATTTCAGCCTGCTCGGCAGAGTTCTGTGAAACGTTGGGGGGGGGGGGGGGGGGCGCCAG
>CAJNDS010000753.1:45000-76269 GCA_905221605.1 Symbiodinium natans | reverse complement strand
GGGGGTTTAGATTGTGGCGACCGTTTATGGGAGGGTTCCGAGGGTTCGGTGCATACGGTGAGCCTCCCAAAAAGTCTCCGGAATCCCGTTTGGGGTTTAGATTGTTGTGACCGTTTATGGGAGGGTTCCCAGGGTTCGGCGCACGGTTTTCTCAAAAAGGGTAGGGTTTTCATTGGCTAGACATGCAGGTTTCGCGGAAATCAAGAACATGTCCGTGAAGCTCACGCCGGAGGAGGACCAGTACGATTTTCACGGTTACAGCATGAACAAGAAGCTTTGCTTGAAGGGAGTAGGAGCACACCCGTCTGGTAAACCACAGCAAAGCGACATGAAACACGACTTTTGAGTCCTAAGCTTCTTTCCTGCCATCCTTTTGGGGCTTCAATACTTGACCCTCAAACGAAGCAAGGCATTGGGTCCAGGGCCCAAACACCGTGTTCACGAGCATCATGTCGGCCATGCTCACGGGAGACCTCCGCGGGTATGATTCCTTCTTCCTCATGGAGATGGATGCGGTGCCCATCAAGGTGCGAAGCTTTCAAACGCAAGACAGAGCACGACCGACACGGGAAGCCGGCATAAGCCTAACCCAGACCGACAGTCAGGTCTCTCTGTACATGGATGCAGTGCCAAGAGCATGCGCGGGGTGTGGGCACAGCTCTTGTCACTGTTGTTCCAGATAACGGGTAGTGCTATGATCTGCTGTAATCGCAGACAGCGGCTGTGTAAGTGTCATGTGCGAAGGCGTAATTGGGAAAGCGCATTGCGCGACAACCTGAAGGCTTCCTTCTCATGCGGTCTCAGAAGTCTCCACTCCAAAACCCTAAACCGCGCAGCGTCGCGCAGCTTGCGTCAAGGCCGGATGGCTGGAGCAGTTCGAGAAAGAGGCTTTGGAGATGCCCACGCAGAACATGGCCATCCGTGGCAGCAAGTACTTGGGCCACAAGTGGGATGCTTTCAAGCACCTGATGCCGGCCCATGTGGTCGAGCACATCAACGGCAATGCCATTTACAACTTGAAGCCTAGCTATGCTCTTGCAGAATGTTGTTCTTCTGTACAAGGTATTGGGAGGTATCAGGTGGAGTTGACAATTGTCTCTGTGCTGGTAGAAGAGGGAAAAAAGTTGGCGGGTTCTCCTTGAAGGGCTGGTTGGATGCACGGGGTCCGTGACCCGAGCGGAGTTTGTTGAGTCTTGAGTCTTGACGGTTGTACTTCACTTTGGGTTCTGGTCGCAAGTTGTGTGTGTGTGTGTTTGCTCCGCACAGCATGGCAGTGGAAGAGATGTTTAATGATGTGTTTTTGGAGGCAAACTCAACAGAAGGAAACATCCGTGGCTCAAGTTCTTGCACGACACCTTCACCGGGGAAGGCAACGTTCGCATGACGGAGGGCATGGCCTTCGATGTGGCGTTCGCCATGATCACTCAGGCCCAGCTTTCAGCACTGCCTACAGTGAGCGTTCTATTTTGTCAGCCGGCAACACGTCGCGAAAGAAGATGCGGACTGTACAGGGGTAGGGTTGGGACTAGACATGTCTGCTCAGGCGGCCATGGACGGCACAGAGCAGGAGCTTGCTGCAGCTTTCTCCCAGAGCAAGGGCACCGATTCGACTTACTCCGGGGACTCGATGCTCATTGGCAACTATGCTGCTAGGTCGGCTACAGGTAGCTTTTGCCCTTGCAACAGTGGCCCGAAGTAGTTTAAACAAACGCGCTCCAAAGCCCTTTCGAAGATGATGCGTTGCCGTCGCAGGCCAACACGCTCTTGAATCACAGCTTCGATGTCCCTACCTACATTCGCCATGGCTCTGACAGAAATCTGTTCCACAGCCTCGCAGAAGACCAGGTCACTTTGGGAGTGGCGGTCTATGACCAAAGCACAGGTCACATCATGAACACCACTCGGAGCAACCACCCCTTCAAGAACATCCTGATGCTTCAGTACTTCCCCGGTAAGAAAGCCACGGAGAAGATTGCTTCCCCGAGCGGCGAGGTCATGGTGACCACGCAGCAGGCAACGCAGGAGCCCCACATGCATCTGTGTGAGGTCGCCAAGTTGGCGACGACGCCGTGGTTCGCTCTTACCGACAACTACCATGTCATCAATGCACCTGCGACTGGGTCTTACCAGTACCTGTCCGTTTTTCAGCCTCAATAGCTGGACGAGTGCTAGACGATGCTTGATACCGGTTCCCCTGTCGACCTGTAAGTAGTTGGAGGCGCATTAAAGTTGATATGAGTGGGTCTCAAGAGTCAAATATGTGGGAGCCGAAGGTCACAGTGCTCATGGACCACTCGGACCCGCAGATGCCTGTCCCCGTGATGCCATATGCCCATGGCTGCGAGCGAGCAGATTGCCAGGCCTCTCTAGATCAGGCCTCGGACCTCTTTGGCGTTCACTTGGAGTACCACCATGATCCGTATGAGCTGCTCTTCAGCACCAGGGACGCCAGGGACTTCTGCTCTTCCTGGCAGCAAGCAGCAGGCAGCAAGAGCTGGAAGTCCTGCGAGCTCGCGTATGGCCCGACGGCCGATGACTACATCGCCTGGAAGATCAGCACGAACGACAAGGCCAACCTGATTGCCACCCCCAAGAACAAGGCCCTGTATGGTTGGAGGGCATGGACGCAACGGAGGACGCCTGCCCCGATGGACATGCGACAGTGCCGGGTGCAAGTCTATGGACTCGTCGAGTACCACCATGCCCTCGGGAACATCACAACGTGCGGCCAATATATCGAGAATAAGGTCGCGTGCATCGTCGATAGAGATTGCACCTTGGGTCCTGTTTGGCAAGTTTGACGTAGCTAAGCGCAGCGTTGTAAGCCCACTCACACTCATGCACACGCTTCACGCGAGAGAGACACATGCAGAGAGACAACACACTCGACAGAGAGACCGCTCTGAAGGCATGTGGGTTCCGAAGTTCCAGTCGGGCGTGTGCACGAAGAAGCCTTGGAAGCCGTTCATTCGCAAACCGTGGCGCAAAGGGTACCGATCCAACAGCCTGGCGCAACAGCTCCAGCCCGAGGCCGAGAATGTGCACGAAGACCCCGTTCACTTCATGCAGCTCTCCAACAGCAGCAAGCAGGAACTTTAGAGGACTGAGAGAATCCGACCAAGTCGGAGGTAGCCGGCTCTCAGTTCTGTGCGCCATGCTTTCGCTCAAGCAGTGGGCCCCTATGATCACAATCGATCCCCGTCCTGGATGCCTGATATTACACGAATAACAGCCCCGAATAAATACTCCGTAAAGAGCCGGATTTCTGGGTTCTAGCTGTGTTCACGCACTCACTTATAATTAACGGCCCAGTAATGGAAGCGAGGAAGCACCGCCCCACAAGTGGTTGAACGAAGTGACCGAGGAAAAACGCCCAAGTTTCGAAAATCATCAGCCTGGAAAGTAGCAAACAACAGACTTGACATTGATCTGCTAAATGAGAGGAGAATCTCAGTGTCAGGTGTCGTGAGATTGATGCATGGTGTACGAAAGGAACACGGGCCAGAAACCGAACGAAGAAGTGACTGCCCGGAAGATACCATTCACCCTGTTACCCCCTTTTCGCCTCTAGAAACCGTACCATCATGAGCTACTGACAAGCGAGAGTGAAATGGCGCCTTCCTCCCTGGCCGTGCCATGCTCCGACGCCGTGCGATCCGGGTGCGCGCGCAAGCGGTCAGCTTCCGCGCAAATAAGCCTGAAGCATCCCGAGATGCTTGACCAAAACGCCCTTCTCAGGCAGCATTCCACACATTCTAGCCTGATCATCCAAAACAAAGCCTATTCTCACCCCCCCCCCCTCTTTTGCGGGGCCCCTGCACCGCCGTACCACATTGCACCAACGAGGAACGCTGCGAACAAACCAGCAAATCGCAGCAGTCTGTGTTGTTTGCAAATCCTAGTCGTTGATGTGGTTATGTGATGTTGTGTGAGGTTGAGCCTTTAACCCGCCTTATTCGATAGCGACAAGTTACGCACCCGCCAGGGGCCACTGCACTGGGCCATGGCCATGCAACTGGTTTTAAAGTCCGTTCTGATTACCGGAAGTGTCGTGCCGAACCTGGTACTCTGTGCAAAGCCATTCATTGGTGACCATCTTTCTGCCAGAGGCACACAATACGTTTTGAAACACTCCGTTGTTCTGCGCCGTCGGCAGAATGGATGCGCACGAGAGAGGCCTGACCTGCTGAGAATAGCGGACGCAGGGTCGACATCACCCATGTTCGTCATATTCTCCTGCCGCCTTCCCTTGTCGGTCCGACCGTCGGCAAAAGGGTCTGCGGTTTGCACAGTCCGAATGGCTCCTGGCACAGGGCACAGGGCCGCCTCGAGATCTGGCAAGTTGAGTGGTCTCACGGGAACTTTGACGACAGCAAGCATCCTGCATGGGCCGGAATCTCCGGGTGGCTCTCCTTTCTCAGCTGACCTCAGTGTCGGCTCCGCTCAAGAAGGGCCCGCACGTGGCTGTTTAATCTTGAATACTTGTTTAATTGCACACCTACGACATTGCATCCAAGTGGCTGAGAGAGAAAAGCTGTTAAAGTGTGTTTGCAGTTGCCGCCTGCCAGCATCAGAAACGGCACTCCCGCTTTGGCATGAAGCCCTGCTCGTCCTTCGGGAGCAGCATGGGGGGCGGGGGCGGGGGAGGGGGGGGGCCGAGCAAGAATGCAGTGATACGGCTTCATGCTGCAGGGTTGTCGGCCCGTGCTTCGGAGCAACCTCTGCGCTCTTTCTAACGAAGCCCAGCTCGATCTGAAGCTTCGCAAACCTGCAGAGTTTTGGCTTCCTGCTTTGTAAGCTGTCACATCTTTACCACTCCGGCGATGGGGCTGCACTGGCGCCTGGGCGTGCATCGCAGAAGACTGCCACAGTCTATAGGGCTCTGGCATTGGGCATGGCGATCGTGAGTGCTGCAGCGTAAGCTCACAGTCTAAATTCGATTGCGCACAGGCAGACCCAAAGCAAGCACCAACGAGTTTCTTTGATGATGTTGAATATCGGAAGGCTCATTCCCAGACCCCGGTTGTAATGCAAGAAGCCGCATGTCCAACTCCTATACTTCTCCTGGACAAGATGCTTAAAGCCGGCATGTGTCCTAGAATCCAGGCAAGCTGTCGTTGACCTCGGCTTTTGCCCCTCAAGTATCCAACTCCTATAAACTCGAACTCGTAAACTCCCCGCGCCCTTTTGCAAGGCGACTCTTCCTTGTTGGCTGGGCTTTCTACGTGGCCCAGGCGCCGTGGCTTACGGCCACAGCGTTTGCACAAGAGACAGCAAGAAGGTAAAGAGCAACACAGAACAGCATTCGAAGCTGGGGGGGAGGGGGGGGGGGGCAGCAGCAGCATTACCCACCACCACCACCACCACCGCTGCCGCCGCCACCGCCCGCAGCTGCGACGACGGCGACGGCGGCGGCGGCGGTGGCGGCGACGACGACGTTGACGACGACGTTGACGACGACGTTGACGACGACGTTGACGACGACGTTGACGACGACGTTGACGACGACGACGACGACGACGACGACGACGACGACGACGATCACGACCAGGATCACCACGACAACGCCAGCGCCAGCGACAACGACAACGACAAGCATCAACCACAACACCGAACAACCGCGGCCACAGCCACAAGCAACAGAGCAACAGAAACCCGTTACAAGCCCCCGTGCAAAGCCCTTCCATACCGACCTATCCTCAATATGAAGAATATACATACATTTATACATATGCCTACGTACATATGTGCATACATACCGTTCTATCACTATCCAAGCCCCTTGAACCCGGCCAAACCCACGCTTGCATAGGCAAAGCTGGCCGTCGTCCGGGTGTTCTCGACAGCCGACGAAGTGAATGCCTTGCTGCTGTCCACCACGACGCCATGCTCTGATTCATCTTTTGCACCCTTTCATTGTCGACTCTGGCCCAGTTGAAGCACGAACTGTTTCCCGAAGTCACTGGTAATGACACACGCCTCCAGAGACATGACAGGGGTTCTTTTTTGAATGGAGACCGAACAGGGACACCTTTCTCCGAACTTTCTAAACTTGAGAATTTTGCACCCGCCCGCAACCTGCAAGCCTGCATGCCAAGCCAAGACCCGCCAAAGAAGGACGTGGGAGAAGACCAAGCCGTGCGACCCTGCCAAGATCTCGCAGCCCATCGACTTGGTCCTCGTGTACAGCAAGGACTTTGCGTCAGCACGGGGGGAGGGATCATATGAGGCGCAGGGGTGCGCCGGCTGCGATTTGGCGTTGGCGGGGCCTGGTGCGTGTTGCCAGATCTGCCAGAAGGAAGTCCAAGACGTGCAGTTTTTTTCTTGTGGCTCGAAGAGCTAACTGTGCTTGAGGCGCTGGCAGGCCGCTTGAGTTGGCAGCGATCTTTGGTTACTACAACAACGGCGTGCTGTAGAAGCCCTCGAACATCCTCCTGATATTAAAGCAACTTTAGGGTCGGGACGAGGGGGGCAGAGGGGCAGGGCGCATGAGGGCGCTTTCTCAGGCGGGCTCGTGGACACAGATCCCAGCCAGCTTCTCCCTGGCGTAACAACCTACTCGTACGTACTAGTAGGGTTCAAGGTTGAGTGGGTGCGGTTTCGGGTAGGCTTGTCTTGAGCCATGCACACGAGTGCGCCGGAGGGAGGGAAGCGGGGGAGGGGGGGGGTGGAGAGGGGGGAGGAGAGGGGGGAGAACCCCAGCTGATGCTCATGCTTGATGCTGGCCGGGGCCTGCCAAGCACCCCCCACTGATGCCGATGATGCGCGGTGGGGGCCGCCAAGGGCTGATGCTCATGATGCGAGACGCTCATCATGATTGGCATAAGGGACCTTTTTTTCAGAAAACAGCGCCGGGCAAGCATGTGCGGAAAACTTGCGAAAAACAAACTGCAGTTACGGAAGTTTCACGTTCGTTTTGGAGCCACAAAACGGCCTAAATCCGTCAAGGGAGCGGAGACATGCTGGTGATGCTGGCTGTTTTGCGCCCCTGATGCGCGAGGCCACCCTAGAAGGGCGGATGAAGGGCAGCTGATGCTCATGATGCGCGGGGGGCGGGCATACTCTGTGGGTTCTTTGGGTCGGCGTCAGTGCTCACCCCAACTATCGCTTGGGGATCATCCCCATCCTTTGGGATATGACCGGCCCGGGTGATCCTGTCACGGCCTCTGCTAGGCGAGCGGCCGAAAACGCCTAGCGAATCAGCGGCCGTTTGGCAAGATTGTTTGCAGATGTGAACGCAACAGAGTCCCAGAGGACAGGAGGGAAGGGGGTGTGGCAGAGCGGGGCAGGGGAAGCCGGGGAGGGAAGGGGTGGTGGAGCAGCTGATGCTCATGATGCTCGACGAGGCCTGCCAAGGACCCCCAGCTGATGCTCATGATGAGCACCTTCCCAGGGCCAAAGAAGCGTCCCGATATGCTCATAGTGGATTTTCTTTTGGAAAACAGCGCCGACCTGGCAGGGGTCGGCGGATTTTGAAGGGGGTTGGGGGGTGGGTGGGTGGGGGCTGGGGGGGTGGCGCAGCGCTTTGCAATCACCTCTCTAAGTTTTGTTGGGACTAAAGCCCCTTTGGCCCTAAGGTCATCAGATTTCTCTTGCGTAACAGGAGAAACGGGCCCAGCACAAAAGAATCACGAAACACCTTCAGCATGACAAAGCACACGGTGCAGCAGAACAGAAAACGGCGAAGGCCAACTAGGTCCACGGCTCGTATTCCGCCGTGGTACGGAAGACATACAAGTACAAAGGACCATGTTGAAGACATGCTTTCTGTGTGGGAATGAATTCATAGTATTTTTGGTAGGGCGTCTAAACATGGGTGTTTTTCGATGGCTCCCCATGCAGAAAGTGGTTTTGAATTGGTTTTTACAGTACGGAATGCTGTTTGCGAACCCCCCACAACTACTTCGGAAATGCACAAAAAACCACACTGAGCTGCAGTTATTCGACGTCGTCGTTGACACTCCTTTTTGCTCTCAGCGCTTGCGGCGCTGATTCAGAGAAGCTTTTCCAACTTCCGGGAATGCTTTGGGTGTGCACGTTCCCAACGAAGCATGCCTATTCCACATGAACATGTCCAACTTCCGGGAATGCTTTGGGTGTGCACGTTCCCAACGAAGCATGCCTATTCCACATGAACAGCTGCTGTTTCACAGCAGGTTTCAAGTCACTGTGCCCATTCTGGGGAGATCTTTGTGGAAATCTTTGGCGGCAGGAAGGTGTTCAAACTCTGCCACGTTCTGTCTAGCACTTGTGTGCCTACAACAGAAGACAGCACAACAGATCCCGGGTGCACACTCTTGCAAATGGTGAGTGGCCGAGTTGCTCCAGGACATGCTGCCTGCCAGTTGAGATTGCCGTCCGCGTACACTGCACTGCGATCTTTGTTGCTTATCTTCTGCAGAAGCTGGCTCTGGTCGATCTGCTGCCGTGTTTCCGTGACCGGTCGTGTGCCACATGGCCTCGTTCTTGAGCTTTCCAGTGTCGCGATTACCCCCCAACCCCCCCCCCCCCACCCGGAAAGCCTGCTACATAAGAAGAAGCGGGGCCGGCATGATGGAAAAAAGTCACTGTCCCGGCTCCGTGCAGGACATCGAGTCGGAGAGGTACATGGATGCAACCCCCGACAATGCGCACACCGTCGTGGATGCTCTGCTTCATTCTCGCAACCCAATCTTCTCAAACATAGATACCGTGTCGGAAGTCTGTGGAAGTCTGGTGGCCGGTGGGCTTTTGGCTGCTTGAGGGTTCCCGGTTTCGGAGGAAAGGAGTGCAAGGGCGCGAAAGGGTTTCGGAACCTCTACGGCTGCCAGACCCGCCAAAGTTGCGGGCGCAAGTGATCAGCCCGGCGCTGAAACATCTGAGGCAACTCTCTCGGAGTTGTTCGCCAACAAGAGCTTGGGCTGGATGTCATGCAGCTTGCTTGCAGCAGCACGGGCAAGGTAAAGACATAGTGGATCATGCAGGCTAGGGCCCCGCGAAAGGGGGGGGGGGAGCGGGCGGGGCGGGAGGGGGGGCGGGGGGGTGGGGGGGGAGGGGGGCGGGGGGGGGAGGGGGGGGAGGGGTGGGGTGAGCCTCCCAAAAAGTCTCCGGAATCCCGTTTGGGGTTTAGATTGTTGTGACCGTTTATGGGAGGGTTCCCAGGGTTCGGCGCACGGTTTTATCAAAAAGGGTAGGGTTTTCATTGGCTAGACATGCAGGTTTCGCGGAAATCAAGAACATGTCCGTGAAGCTCACGCCGGAGGAGGACCAGTACGATTTTCACGGTTACAGCATGAACAAGAAGCTTTGCTTGAAGGGAGTAGGAGCACACCCGTCTGGTAAACCACAGCAAAGCGACATGAAACACGACTTTTGAGTCCTAAGCTTCTTTCCTGCCATCCTGTTGGGGCTTCAATACTTGACCCTCAAACGAAGCAAGGCATTGGGTCCAGGGCCCAAACACCGTGTTCACGAGCATCATGTCGGCCATGCTCACGGGAGACCTCCGCGGGTATGATTCCTTCTTCCTCATGGAGATGGATGCGGTGCCCATCAAGGTGCGAAGCTTTCAAACGCAAGACAGAGCACGACCGACACGGGAAGCCGGCATAAGCCTAACCCAGACCGACAGTCAGGTCTCTCTGTACATGGATGCAGTGCCAAGAGCATGCGCGGGGTGTGGGCACAGCTCTTGTCACTGTTGTTCCAGATAACGGGTAGTGCTATGATCTGCTGTAATCGCAGACAGCGGCTGTGTAAGTGTCATGTGCGAAGGCGTAATTGGGAAAGCGCATTGCGCGACAACCTGAAGGCTTCCTTCTCATGCGGTCTCAGAAGTCTCCACTCCAAAACCCTAAACCGCGCAGCGTCGCGCAGCTTGCGTCAAGGCCGGATGGCTGGAGCAGTTCGAGAAAGAGGCTTTGGAGATGCCCACGCAGAACATGGCCATCCGTGGCAGCAAGTACTTGGGCCACAAGTGGGATGCTTTCAAGCACCTGATGCCGGCCCATGTGGTCGAGCACATCAACGGCAATGCCATTTACAACTTGAAGCCTAGCTATGCTCTTGCAGAATGTTGTTCTTCTGTACAAGGTATTGGGAGGTATCAGGTGGAGTTGACAATTGTCTCTGTGCTGGTAGAAGAGGGAAAAAAGTTGGCGGGTTCTCCTTGAAGGGCTGGTTGGATGCACGGGGTCCGTGACCCGAGCGGAGTTTGTTGAGTCTTGAGTCTTGACGGTTGTACTTCACTTTGGGTTCGTGGTCGCAAGTTGTGTGTGTGTGTGTGTGTGTGTTTGCTCCGCACAGCATGGCAGTGGAAGAGATGTTTAATGATGTGTTTTTGGAGGCAAACTCAACAGAAGGAAACATCCGTGGCTCAAGTTCTTGCACGACACCTTCACCGGGGAAGGCAACGTTCGCATGACGGAGGGCATGGCCTTCGATGTGGCGTTCGCCATGATCACTCAGGCCCAGCTTTCAGCACTGCCTACAGTGAGCGTTCTATTTTGTCAGCCGGCAATACGTCGCGAAAGAAGATGCGGACTGTACAGGGGTAGGGTTGGGACTAGACATGTCTGCTCAGGCGGCCATGGACGGCACAGAGCAGGAGATTGCTGCAGCTTTCTCCCAGAGCAAGGGCACCGATTCGACTTACTCCGGGGACTCGATGCTCATTGGCAACTATGCTGCTAGGTCGGCTACAGGTAGCTTTTGCCCTTGCAACAGTGGCCCGAAGTAGTTTAAACAAACGCGCTCCAAAGCCCTTTCCAAGATGATGCGTTGCCGTCGCAGGCCAACACGCTCTTGAATCACAGCTTCGATGTCCCTACCTACATTCGCCATGGCTCTGACAGAAATCTGTTCCACAGCCTCGCAGAAGACCAGGTCACTTTGGGAGTGGCGGTCTATGACCAAAGCACAGGTCACATCATGAACACCACTCGGAGCAACCACCCCTTCAAGAACATCCTGATGCTTCAGTACTTCCCCGGTAAGAAAGCCACGGAGAAGATTGCTTCCCCGAGCGGCGAGGTCATGGTGACCACGCAGCAGGCAACGCAGGAGCCCCACATGCATCTGTGTGAGGTCGCCAAGTTGGCGACGACGCCGTGGTTCGCTCTTACCGACAACTACCATGTCATCAATGCACCTGCGACTGGGTCTTACCAGTACCTGTCCGTTTTTCAGCCTCAATAGCTGGACGAGTGCTAGACGATGCTTGATACCGGTTCCCCTGTCGACCTGTAAGTAGTTGGAGGCGCATTAAAGTTGATATGAGTGGGTCTCAAGAGTCAAATATGTGGGAGCCGAAGGTCACAGTGCTCATGGACCACTCGGACCCGCAGATGCCTGTCCCCGTGATGCCATATGCCCATGGCTGCGAGCGAGCAGATTGCCAGGCCTCTCTAGATCAGGCCTCGGACCTCTTTGGCGTTCACTTGGAGTACCACCATGATCCGTATGAGCTGCTCTTCAGCACCAGGGACGCCAGGGACTTCTGCTCTTCCTGGCAGCAAGCAGCAGGCAGCAAGAGCTGGAAGTCCTGCGAGCTCGCGTATGGCCCGACGGCCGATGACTACATCGCCTGGAAGATCAGCACGAACGACAAGGCCAACCTGATTGCCACCCCCAAGAACAAGGCCCTGTATGGTTGGAGGGCATGGACGCAACGGAGGACGCCTGCCCCGATGGACATGCGACAGTGCCGGGTGCAAGTCTATGGACTCGTCGAGTACCACCATGCCCTCGGGAACATCACAACGTGCGGCCAATATATCGAGAATAAGGTCGCGTGCATCGTCGATAGAGATTGCACCTTGGGTCCTGTTTGGCAAGTTTGACGTAGCTAAGCGCAGCGTTGTAAGCCCACTCACACTCATGCACACGCTTCACGCGAGAGAGACACATGCAGAGAGACAACACACTCGACAGAGAGACCGCTCTGAAGGCATGTGGGTTCCGAAGTTCCAGTCGGGCGTGTGCACGAAGAAGCCTTGGAAGCCGTTCATTCGCAAACCGTGGCGCAAAGGGTACCGATCCAACAGCCTGGCGCAACAGCTCCAGCCCGACGCCGAGAATGTGCACGAAGACCCCGTTCACTTCATGCAGCTCTCCAACAGCAGCAAGCAGGAACTTTAGAGGACTGAGAGAATCCGACCAAGTCGGAGGTAGCCGGCTCTCAGTTCTGTGCGCCATGCTTTCGCTCAAGCAGTGGGCCCCTATGATCGCAATCGATCCCCGTCCTGGATGCCTGATATTACACGAATAACAGCCCCGAATAAATACTCCGTAAAGAGCCGGATTTCTGGGTTCTAGCTGTGTTCACGCACTCACTTATAATTAACGGCCCAGTAATGGAAGCGAGGAAGCACCGCCCCACAAGTGGTTGAACGAAGTGACCGAGGAAAAACGCCCAAGTTTCGAAAATCATCAGCCTGGAAAGTAGCAAACAACAGACTTGACATTGATCTGCTAAATGAGAGGAGAATCTCAGTGTCAGGTGTCGTGAGATTGATGCATGGTGTACGAAAGGAACACGGGCCAGAAACCGAACGAAGAAGTGACTGCCCGGAAGATACCATTCACCCTGTTACCCCCTTTTCGCCTCTAGAAACCGTACCATCATGAGCTACTGACAAGCGAGAGTGAAATGGCGCCTTCCTCCCTGGCCGTGCCATGCTCCGACGCCGTGCGATCCGGGTGCGCGCGCAAGCGGTCAGCTTCCGCGCAAATAAGCCTGAAGCATCCCGAGATGCTTGACCAAAACGCCCTTCTCAGGCAGCATTCCACACATTCTAGCCTGATCATCCAAAACAAAGCCTATTCTCACCCCCCCCCCCTCTTTTGCGGGGCCCCTGCACCGCCGTACCACATTGCACCAACGAGGAACGCTGCGAACAAACCAGCAAATCGCAGCAGTCTGTGTTGTTTGCAAATCCTAGTCGTTGATGTGGTTATGTGATGTTGTGTGAGGTTGAGCCTTTAACCCGCCTTATTCGATAGCGACAAGTTACGCACCCGCCAGGGGCCACTGCACTGGGCCATGGCCATGCAACTGGTTTTAAAGTCCGTTCTGATTACCGGAAGTGTCGTGCCGAACCTGGTACTCTGTGCAAAGCCATTCATTGGTGACCATCTTTCTGCCAGAGGCACACAATACGTTTTGAAACACTCCGTTGTTCTGCGCCGTCGGCAGAATGGATGCGCACGAGAGAGGCCTGACCTGCTGAGAATAGCGGACGCAGGGTCGACATCACCCATGTTCGTCATATTCTCCTGCCGCCTTCCCTTGTCGGTCCGACCGTCGGCAAAAGGGTCTGCGGTTTGCACAGTCCGAATGGCTCCTGGCACAGGGCACAGGGCCGCCTCGAGATCTGGCAAGTTGAGTGGTCTCACGGGAACTTTGACGACAGCAAGCATCCTGCATGGGCCGGAATCTCCGGGTGGCTCTCCTTTCTCAGCGGACCTCAGTGTCGGCTCCGCTCAAGAAGGGCCCGCGCGTGGCTGTTTAATCTTGAATACTTGTTTAATTGCACACCTACGACATTGCATCCAAGTGGCTGAGAGAGAAAAGCTGTTAAAGTGTGTTTGCAGTTGCCGCCTGCCAGCATCAGAAACGGCACTCCCGCTTTGGCATGAAGCCCTGCTCGTCCTTCGGGAGCAGCATGGGGGGCGGGGGCGGGGGAGGGGGGGGGCCGAGCAAGAATGCAGTGATACGGCTTCATGCTGCAGGGTTGTCGGCCCGTGCTTCGGAGCAACCTCTGCGCTCTTTCTAACGAAGCCCAGCTCGATCTGAAGCTTCGCAAACCTGCAGAGTTTTGGCTTCCTGCTTTGTAAGCTGTCACATCTTTACCACTCCGGCGATGGGGCTGCACTGGCGCCTGGGCGTGCATCGCAGAAGACTGCCACAGTCTATAGGGCTCTGGCATTGGGCATGGCGATCGTGAGTGCTGCAGCGTAAGCTCACAGTCTAAATTCGATTGCGCACAGGCAGACCCAAAGCAAGCACCAACGAGTTTCTTTGATGATGTTGAATATCGGAAGGCTCATTCCCAGACCCCGGTTGTAATGCAAGAAGCCGCATGTCCAACTCCTATACTTCTCCTGGACAAGATGCTTAAAGCCGGCATGTGTCCTAGAATCCAGGCAAGCTGTCGTTGACCTCGGCTTTTGCCCCTCAAGTATCCAACTCCTATAAACTCGAACTCGTAAACTCCCCGCGCCCTTTTGCAAGGCGACTCTTCCTTGTTGGCTGGGCTTTCTACGTGGCCCAGGCGCCGTGGCTTACGGCCACAGCGTTTGCACAAGAGACAGCAAGAAGGTAAAGAGCAACACGGAACAGCATTCGAAGCTGGGGGGGAGGGGGGGGGGGGGCAGCAGCAGCATTACCCACCACCACCACCACCGCTGCCGCCGCCACCGCCCGCAGCTGCGACGACGACGACGGCGGCGGCGGCGGTGGCGGCGACGACGACGTTGACGACGACGTTGACGACGACGTTGACGACGACGTTGACGACGACGTTGACGACGACGTTGACGACGACGTTGACGACGACGTTGACGACGACGTTGACGACGACGTTGACGACGACGTTGACGACGACGTTGACGACGACGTTGACGACGACGTTGACGACGACGTTGACGACGACGTTGACGACGGCGTTGACGACGACGTTGACGACGACGTTGACGACGACGACGACGACGACGACGACGACGACGACGATCACGACCAGGATCACCACGACAACGCCAGCGCCAGCGACGACGACAAGGACAAACATCAACCACAGCAACGAACAACCACGGCCACAGCCACAAGCAACAGAGCAACTGAAACCCGTTACAAGCCCCCGTGCAAAGCCCTTCCATACCGACTTATCCTCAATATGAAGAATATACATACATTTATATATACATATGCCTACGTACATATGTGCATACATACCGTTCTATCACTATCCAAGCCCCTTGAACCCGGCCAAACCCATGCTTGCATAGGCAAAGCTGGCCGTCGTCCGGGTGTTCTCGACAGCCGATGAAGTGAACGCCTTGCTGCTGTCCACCACGACGCCATGCTCTGATTAATCTCTTGCACCCTTTCATTCTCGAGCCAGCGCGGCCTCTGGCCCAGTTGAAGCACGAACTGTTTCCCGAAGTCACTGGTCATGACACACGCCTCCAGAGACATGACAGGGGTTCCTTTCTGAATGGAGACCGAACAGGGACGCCTTTCTCCGAACTTTCTAAACTTGAGAATTTTGCACCCGCCCGCAACCTGCAAGCCTGCATGCCAAGCCAAGACCCGCCAAAGAAGGACGTGGGAGAAGACCCGGCCGTGCGACCCTGCCAAGATCTCGCAGCCAATCGACTTGGTCCTCGTGTACAGCAAGGACTTTGCGTCAGCACGGGGGGAGGGATCATATGAGGCGCAGGGGTGCGCCGGCTGCGATTTGGCGTTGGCGGGGCCTGGTGCGTGTTGCCAGATCTGCCAGAAGGAAGTCCAAGACGTGCTGTTTTTTTCTTGTGGCTCGAAGAGCTAACTGTGCTTGAGGCGCTGGCAGGCCGCTTGAGTTGGCACCGATCTTTGGTTACTACAACAACGGCGTGCTGTAGAAGCCCTCGAACATCCTCCTGATATTAAAGCAACTTTAGGGTCGGGACGAGGGGGGCAGAGGGGCAGGGCGCATGAGGGCGCTTTCTCAGGCGGGCTCGTAGACAACCTACCTAGGGTTCAAGGTTGAGTGGGTGCGGTTTAGGGTAGGCTTGTCTTGAGCCATGCACAAGAGCGCACCGGAGGGAGGGAAGCGGGGGAGGGGGGGTGGAGAGGGGGGAGAACCCCAGTTGATGCTCATGCTTGCCCCCACTGATGCCAATGATGCGCGGTGGGGGCCGCCAAGGGCTGATGCTCATGATGCGAGACGCTCATCATCATTGGCATAAGGGAACTTTTATGTGCGGAAAACTTGCGAAAAACAAACTGCAGTTACGGAAGTTTCACGTTCGTTTTGGAGCCACAAAACGGCCTAAATCCGTCAAGGGAGCGGAGACATGCTGGTGATGCTGGCTGTTTTGCGCCCCTGATGCGCGAGGCCACCCTAGAAGGGCGGATGAAGGGCAGCTGATGCTCATGATGCGCGGGGGGCGGGCATACTCTGTGGGTTCTTTGGGTCGGCGTCAGTGCTCACCCCAACTATCGCTTGGGGATCATCCCCATCCTTTGGGATATGACCGGCCCGGGTGATCCTGTCACGGCCTCTGCTAGGCGAGCGGCCGAAAACGCCTAGCGAATCAGCGGCCGTTTGGCAAGATTGTTTGCAGATGTGAACGCAACAGAGTCCCAGAGGACAGGAGGGAAGGGGGTGTGGCAGAGCGGGGCAGGGGAAGCCGGGGAGGGAAGGGGTGGTGGAGCAGCTGATGCTCATGATGCTCGACGAGGCCTGCCAAGGACCCCCAGCTGATGCTCATGATGAGCACCTTCCCAGGGCCAAAGAAGCGTCCCGATATGCTCATAGTGGATTTTCTTTTGGAAAACAGCGCCGACCTGGCAGGGGTCGGCGGATTTTGAAGGGGGTTGGGGGGTGGGTGGGTGGGGGCTGGGGGGGTGGCGCAGCGCTTTGCAATCACCTCTCTAAGTTTTGTTGGGACTAAAGCCCCTTTGGCCCTAAGGTCATCAGATTTCTCTAGCGTAACAGGAGAAACGGGCCCAGCACAAAAGAATCACGAAACACCTTCAGCATGACAAAGCACACGGTGCAGCAGAACAGAAAACGGCGAAGGCCAACTAGGTCCACGGCTCGTATTCCGCCGTGGTACGCAAGACATACAAGTACAAAGGACCATGTTGAAGACATGCTTTCTGTGTGGGAATGGAATTCATAGTATTTTTGGTAGGGCGTCTAAACATGGGTGTTTTTCGATGGCTCCCCATGCAGAAAGTGGTTTTGAATTGGTTTTTACAGTACGGAATGCTGTTTGCGAACCCCCCACAACTACTTCGGAAATGCACGAAAAACCACACTGAGCTGCAGTTATTCGACGTCGTCGTTGACACTCCTTTTTGCTCTCAGCGCTTGCGGCGCTGATTCAGAGAAGCTTTTCCAACTTCCGGGAATGCTTTGGGTGTGCACGTTCCCAACGAAGCATGCCTATTCCACATGAACATGTCCAACTTCCGGGAATGCTTTGGGTGTGAACGTTCCCAACGAAGCATGCCTATTCCACATGAACAGCTGCTGTTTCACAGCAGGTTTCAAGTCACTGTGCCCATTCTGGGGAGATCTTTGTGGAAATCTTTGGCGGCAGGAAGGTGTTCAAACTCTGCCACGTTCTGTCTAGCACTTGTGTGCCTACAACAGAAGACAGCACAACAGATCCCGGGTGCACACTCTTGCAAATGGTGAGTGGCCGAGTTGCTCCAGGACATGCTGCCTGCCAGTTGAGATTGCCGTCCGCGTACACTGCACTGCGATCTTTGTTGCTTATCTTCTGCAGAAGCTGGCTCTGGTCGATCTGCTGCCGTGTTTCCGTGACCGGTCGTGTGCCACATGGCCTCGTTCTTGAGCTTTCCAGTGTCGCGATTACCCCCCAACCCCCCCCCCCCCACCCGGAAAGCCTGCTACATAAGAAGAAGCGGGGCCGGCATGATGGAAAAAAGTCACTGTCCCGGCTCCGTGCAGGACATCGAGTCGGAGAGGTACATGGATGCAACCCCCGACAATGCGCACACCGTCGTGGATGCTCTGCTTCATTCTCGCAACCCAATCTTCTCAAACATAGATACTGTGTCGGAAGTCTGTGGAAGTCTGGTGGCCGGTGGGCTTTTGGTTGCTTGAGGGTTCCCGGCTTCGGAGGAAAGGAGTGCAAGGGCGCGAAAGGGTTTCGGAACCTCTACGGCTGCCAGACCCGCCAGAGTTGTGGGCGCAAGCGCTCCGCCCGGTGCAATAAGGCGCATGAAACATCTGAGGCAACTCTCTCGGAGTTGTTCGCCAACAAGAGCTTGGGCTGGATGTCATGCAGCTTGCTTGCAGCAGCACGGGCAAGGTAAAGACATAGTGAATCACGCAGGGGGAGCGGGGGGGGGGGGAGGCGGGAGGGGGGAGGGGGGAGGGGGGGAGGGGGGGAGGGGGGGGAGGGGGGGAGGGGGGGAGAGGGGGAGAGGAGGGAGAGGGGGAGAGGGGGGGAGGGGGGGGAGAGGGGGAGAGGGGGAGAGGGGGGATGAGGGGGGCAGAGGGGGGGAGGGGGGGGGGGAGAGGGGGAGAGGAGGGAGAGGGGGGGAGAGGGGGGAGAGATAGAGGGGGGAGAGGGGGGAGAGGTCTCTGAGAGGGGGGTGGAGAGGGGGAGGAGGGGGGGAAGAGGGGGGGGAGAGGGGGGAGGAGGGGGGAGAGGGGGGGAGGGGGGAGAGGGGGGAGGGGGGGGAGGGGGGGGGGGGGGGGGGGGGAGGGGAGGGGGGGAGGAGGGGGGGGAGGAGAGGGGGGGGGAGAGGGGGGGAGGAGAAGGGGGGGAGAGGGGGGGGAAGAGGGGGGAGGGGGGGGAGGGGGGGAGGGGAGGGGGGAGGAGAGGGGGGAGGGGATGGGGGGGAGGAGAGGGGGGGGAGGAGAGGGGGGGTAGAGGGGGGAGGGGGGGGGGGGAGGGGGGGGGAGGGGGGGGGGGAGAGGGGGACCCCGGGGGGGGGAGGGGGGGGGAGGGGCGGGGAGGGGGGCGGGGGGGGGGGGGGGGGGGGGAGGGAGAGGGGGGAGGGGGGGGGAGGGGGGGAGGGGGGGGGGGGGGGGGAGGGGGGGGAGGGGGGGGAGGGGGGGGGAGGGGGGGGAGGGGGGGGCGGGGGGGGAGGGGGCGGAGGAGGGGGGGTGGGGGGGGGAGGCCAGGGAGGGGGCGGCGGGACTGGGGCGGAGGGGGGGGCGGCGGGAGGGGGCGGAGGAGGGGGCGGCGGGAGGGGCGGCGGGAGGGGGCGGGGGGCGGGAGGGGGCGGGGGAGGGGGCGGTGGGGGGCGAGGGGGGGGGGGAGGGGGGGGCGGGGGGAGGGGGCGGGGGGTAGGGGGCGGGGGGAGGGGGGGGGGGGGGCGGGGGAGGGGGGGGCGGGGGGAGGGGGGCGGGGGGAGGGGGCGGGGAGGGGGCGGGGGGAGGGGGCGGGGGGGAGGGCGGAGGGGGCGGGGGGAGGGGGAGGGGGGCTGGGGGAGGGGGCTGGGGGAGGGGGCGGGCCGGGGGCGGGGGGGGGGGGCGGGGGGGGGGGGGAGGGGGAGGGGGGGGAGGCGGGGGCGGGAGGAGGGGGCGGGAGGCGGGGGCGGGAGGGGGCGGGGAGGAGGGGGCGGGAGGAGGGGGCGGGAGGAGGGGGCGGGAGGAGGGGGCGGGAGGATGGGCGGGAGGGGGGGCGGGAGGAGGGGGCGGGGGAGGGGGGCGGGAGGAGGGGCGGGAGGAGGGGGGCGGGGAGGAGGGGGCGGGAGGAGGGGCGGGAAGGAGGGGGCGGGAGGAGGGGGGGCGGGAGGGGGAGGGGGCGGGAGGGCGGGGGGAGGGGGGGGGAGGGGGGGGCGGGAGGAGGGGGCGGGAGGAGGGGGCGGGAGGAGGGGGCGGGAGGTGGGGGGCGGGAGGAGGAGGGGGAGGGAGGAGGGGGGGGGGGGAGGGGGGGCGGGGGGAAGGGGGAGGGGGCGGGGGAGGGGGGAGGGGGATGGGGGGAGGGGGGGGGCGGGGGAGCGGGGGCGGGGGGGGAGGGGGCGGGGAGGGCCGGGGAGGGGCGGGGGGAGAGGCGCGGGAGAGGCGGGGAGATAGCGGGGAGAGGCGCGGGAGAGGCGCGGGGAGGCGCGGTGAGAGGCGGGGGGAGAGGCGCGGGAAGAGGCGCGGGAGAGGCCGCGGGAGAGGTGCGCGGGCGGGCGGGCGGCGCGGGGCGGGGCGGGCGGCTGCGGGCGGCGGGCGGGCGGGCGGCGCGGGCGGCAGCGGGCGGAGGGGCGGGCGGGTGCGGGCGGGGCGGGCGGGGCGGGCGGGTTGCGGGCGGGGCGGGGCGGGCGGGGCGGGGCGGGCGGGGGGCGGGGCGGGAGGGGGGGGGGAGGGGCGGGGGGGGGGGAGGGGCGGGAGGGGCGGGGAGGGGCGGGAGGGGGGCGGGAGGGGGCGGGAGGGGGGGGCGGGGGGCGGGAGGGGCGGGCGGAGGGGAGGGACGGGAGGGGAGGGGCGGGAGGGGAGGGGCGGGAGGGGGGGGGCGGGAGGGGAGGGGAGGGGCGGGAGGGGAGGGGGGGAGGGGAGGGCGGGGCGGGGGGGGCGGGGCGGGGGGGGGGAGGGGCGGGGAGGGGGGGGGGGAGGGGAGGGGCGGGGAGGGGAGGGCGGGAGGGGATGGGAGGCGAGGGAGGGAGGGGCGGGAGGGGAGGGGCGGGAGGAGGGGAGGGAGGGGAGGGGAGGGAGGGGGAGGGGCGGGAGGGGAGGGGCGGAGGGGAGGGGAGGGGAGGGGAGGGGCGGGGGAGGGAGGGGAGGCGGGAGGGGCGGCGGGGGGGTCGGGGGGGGGGGGCGGGGCGGGAGGGGGGCGGGAGGGGCGGCGGGAGGGGCGGCGGGAGGGCGGCGGGAGGGGGGCGGGAGGGGGGGGCAGGAGGGGCGGCGGGAGGGGCGGCGGGAGGGGCGGCGGGAGGGGGGAGGGGGGGCGGGAGGGGCGGCGGGGGGGCGGGGGGAGGGGCGGCGGGAGGGGCGGGGGGAAAGGCGGCGGGAGGGGCGGGGGGAGGGGCGGGGGAGGGGCGGCGGGGGGGCGGAGGGGCGGGGGGGGGCGGCGGGGGCGGGAGGGGGGGGAGGTGGCGGCGGGAGGGGCGGGGGGGGGGGGAGGGAGGGGGCGGCGGGAGGGGCGGGGGCGGCGGAGGGCAAGGGGGGAGGGGGGGCGGGAGGGGCGGCGGGAGGGGCGGCGGGGGGGCGGCGGGAGGGGCGGGGGAGGGCGGGGGGAGGGGGCGGGGAAGGGGGCGGGAGGGGGCGGCGGGAGGGGCGGGGGAGGGGCGAGGCGGAGGGCGGCGGGAGGGGCGGCGGAGGGGCGGCGGGACGGGACAGGGGCGGCGGGGGGGGCGGGAGGGGCGGGGGAGGGGCGGCGAGGGAGGGGCGCGGGAGGGGCGGGGGGACGGGGCGGGGGGAGGGGCGGGGGGGGGCGGAGGGGCGGGTGACGGGGGGGGGCGGGAGGGGACGGCAGGGAGGGCGGCGGGACAGGGGGCGGGAGGGGGGCGGCGGGAGGGGAGGGGGGAGGGGCTGGGGGGGGCGGGGGGCGAGAGGGGCGGGGGAGGGGCGGCGGGAGGAGCGGGGAGCTTGGAGGGGAGGGGCGGGAGGGGCGGGGGGAGGGGCGGCAGCGGCGGGAGGAGGGGCGGGAGGGGCGGGGGGAGGGGCGGGAGGGGCGGGGGGAGGGGCGGGAGGGGCGGGAGGGGCGGGAGGGGCGGGGTGGGCCTCCGAAAAAGTCTCCGTAATCCCGTTTGGGGTTTAGATTGTTGTGACCGTTTATGGGAGGGTTCCGAGGGTTCGGCGCACGGTTTTTACAAAAAGGGTAGGGTTTTCATTGGCTAGACATGCAGGTTTCGCGGAAAT
The DNA here is from genome assembly GCA_905221605.1 of Symbiodinium natans. NCBI lineage: Eukaryota > Dinophyceae > Suessiales > Symbiodiniaceae > Symbiodinium > Symbiodinium natans. The sequence goes on along the minus strand of CAJNDS010000753.1, from coordinate 54,754 downwards.
CAAGAACATGTCCGTGAAGCTCACGCCGGAGGAGGACCAGTACGATTTTCACGGTTACAGCATGAACAAGAAGCTTTGCTTGAAGGGAGTAGGAGCACACCCGTCTGGTAAACCACAGCAAAACGACATGAAACACGACTTTTGAGAGTCCTAAACTTCTTCCTGCCCTCCTTTTGGGCCTTCAATACTTGAGGCTTCCATCGGCCATCCGCCACAGCAACCCCCCCAAACGAAGCAAGGCATTGGGTCCAGGGCCCAAACACCGTGTTCACGAGCATCATGTCGGCCATGCTCACGGGAGACCTCCGCGGGTATGATTCCTTCTTCCTCATGGAGATGGATGCGGTGCCCATCAAGGTGCGAAGCTTTCAAACGCAAGACAGAGCGCGACCGGCACGGTAAGCCAGTACAAGCCTAACCCCTAACCCAGACTGACAGTCAGGTCTCTCTGTACATGGATGCAGTGCCAAGAGCCTGCGCGGGGTGTGGGCACAGCTCTTGTCACTGTTGTTCCAGCATAGCGGGTAGTGCTATGATCTGCGGAATCTGCGGTAATCGCAGACAGCGGCTGTCTAAGCGGCATGTGCGAAGGCGTGATTGGGAATGCGCATTGCACGACAACCTGAAGGCTTCCTTTCAAGTGGTCTCCACTCCAATAACTCTAAGCCGCGCAGCGTCGCGCAGCTTGCGTCAAGGCCGGATGGCTGGAGCAGTTCGAGAAAGAGGCTGTGGAGATGCCCACGCAGAACATGGCCATCCGCGGCAGCAAGTACTTGGGGCACAAGTGGGATGCTTTCAAGCACCTGATGCCGGCCCATGTGGTCGAGCACATCAACGGCAATGCCATTTACAACTTGAAGCCTTGCTATGCTCTTGCAGAATGTTGTTCTTCTGTACATGGTATTGGGAGGTATCGGGTCGAGGTGCCAATTTTCCCTGTGCAGGTAGGAGATGGGGAAAAGGTTGGCGGGGTTCTGGGCAGGTTCTCCTTGAAGGGCTGGTTGGATGCACGGGGTCCGTGACCCGAGCGGAGACTGGTGAGTCTTGAGTCTTGACGGTTGTACTTCAGTTTGGGTTCGTGGTCGCTCTCTCTTTCCCTCTCAAACTACTCAAGTTTTGTGTCTTTGCTGCTCACAGCATGGTAGTGGAAGAGATGTTTAATCATGTCTCTTTTGGAGGCAAACTCAACAGAAGGAAACATCCGTGGCTCAAGTTTTTGCACGACACCTTCACCGGGGAAGGCAACGTTCGGATGACGGAGGGCATGGCCTTCGATGTGGCGTTCGCCATGATCACTCAGGCTCAGCTTTCAGCCCTGCCTAGATCAAGCGTTCCATTTTGTCAGCCGGCAATACGTGGCGAAAGAAGATGAGCCACAGGCGTTTCTCTCCGTCAAGCAGTTTTACTTGCGGGCATATTTCGGATTGGGCTGTGGTCGTTTTTATCGGAGAACGATATGGTGACCGCCCAAAAGCGATAACGTTAAAAGCGTCAATGTTTTTCAAAGCCGGTTCCAGTACTAAGCTTGTACTACAAATCAAAGAAAATCCAGCCGGCTCACGGAAACATCGGCTCCAGTACTGAAAATCTAGCCTGCTCACAGAAACATCGGTTCCAGTACTAAGCTAGTACTACAAATCAATGAAAATCCAGCCGGCTCACGGAAACATCGGTTCCAGTACTAAGCTTGTACTACAAATCAATGAAAAACCAGCCAGCTCACGGAAACATCGGTTCCAGTACTAAGCTTGTACTACAAATCAATGAAAACCAGCCGGCTCACGGAAACGTCCGTTCCAGTACTAAGCTTGTACTACAAATCAATGAAAATCCAGCCGGCTCACGGAAAAAACGGTTGCAGTACTAAGCTAGTACTACAACTCAATGAAAATCCAGCCGGCGCACGGAAACATCGGTTCCAGTACTAAGCTTGTACTACAAATCAATGAAAAACCAGCCAGCTCACGGAACATCGGTTCCAGTACTAAGCTTGTACTACAAATCAATGAAAAACCAGCCGGCAGACGTAAACGTCCGTTCCAGTACTAAGCTTGTAGTACACATCAATGGAAATCCAGCCGGCTCACGGAAACGTCCGTTCCAGTACTAAGCTTGTACTACAAATCAATGAAAATTAAGCCGGCTCACGGAAACATCGGTTCCAGTACTAAGCTTGTACTACAAATCGATTAAAATCCAGCTGGGTCACGGAAACATCGGTTCCAGTACTAAGCTTGTACTACAAGTCATTTACATCACTACGATGCCTGGAAACATCGGAGAACGATATGGTGACCGCCCAAAAGCGATAACCCTACATAAATGTTGGAAGGCTGGCATTAGAGGTTTTGCCGCTGGCTCAGATGCTGACTGTAGAGGGATGGGACTAGAGATGTCTGCTCAGGCGGCCATGGACGGCACAGAGAACGAGCTTGCTGCAGCTTTCTCCCAGAGCAAGGGCACCGATTCGACTTACTCTGGGGACTCGATGCTCATTGGCAACTATGCTGCTAGGTCGGCTACAGGTAGCTTTTCCCCTTGCTACAGTGGCCCGAATTAATTTAAACAATCGCGCTCCAAAGCCCTTGCCGAAGATGATGCGTTGCCGTGGCGAGGCCAACACGCTCTTGAATCACAGCTTCGATGTCCCGACCTACATTCGCCACGGCTCTGACAGAAATCTGTTCCACAGCCTCGCAGACGACCAGGTCACTTTGGGAGTGGCGGTCTACGACCAAAGCGCAGGTCACATCATGAACACCACTCGAAGCAATCACCCCTTCAAGAACATCCTGATGCTTCAGTACTTCCCCGGTAAGAAAGCCGTGGAGAAGATTGCGTCCCCGAGCGGCGAGGTCATGGTGACCACGCAGCAGGCAACGCAGGAGCCCCACATGCATCTGTGTGAGGTCGCCAAGTTGGCGGCGACGCCGTGGTTCGCTCTTACCGACAACTACCACGTCATCAATGCACCTGCGACTGGGTCTTACCAGTACCTGTCCGGTTTTTCAGCCTCAATAGCTGGACAATGCTTGATACGGGTTGCCCTGTCGACCTGTAAGTAGGCGCATTAGTTGATACCAGTGGAGCAGTGGCTGGCACAAGAGCCTGATATGCTAATCTGCGGTAGCCGAAGGTCAGCGTGCTCATGGACCACTCCGATCCGCAGATGCCTGTCCCTGTGATGCCTTATGCCCATGGCTGCGAGCGAGCAGATTGCCAGGCCTCTCTAGACCAGGCCTCGGACCTCTTTGGCGTTCACTTGGAGTACCACCATGATCCGTATGAGCTGCTCTTCAGCACCAGGGACGCTAGAGACTTCTGCTCCTCCTGGCAGCAAGCGGCAGGCAGCAAGAGCTGGAAGTCCTGCGAGCTGGCGTACGGCCCGACGGCAGACGACTACATCGCCTGGAAGATCAGCACGAACGACAAGGCCAACCTGATTGCCACCCCCAAGAACAAGGCCCTATATGGTTGGAGGGCATGGACGCAACGGAGGACGCCTGCTCCCATGGACATGCGACAGTGCCGGGCGCAAGTCTATGGACTCGTCGAGTACCACCATGCCCTCGGGAACATCACATCGTGCGGCCAATATATCGAGAATAAGGTCGCGTGCATCGTCGACAGAGATTGCACCTTAGGTCCTGTTTGGCAAGTTGGGTGTAGCATGCATAGCTAAGTGCAGCGTTGTAAGCCCGCACACACTCATGCACTCGCTTCGCGCGAGAGACACACAGAGAGACAGCACGTCGACAGAGAGACCGCTCTGAAGGCATGTGGATTCCAAAGTTCCAGTCTGGCGTGTGCACGAAGAAGCCTTGGAAGCCGTTCATTCGCAAACCATGGCGCCGATCCAACAGCCTGGCGCAACATCTCCAGCCCGATGCCGAGAATGTGCACGAAGACCCCGTTCACTTCATGCAGCTCTCCAACAGCAGCAAGCAGGAACTTTAGAGGACTGAGAGAATCCGACCAAGTCGGAGGTCACGGCTCTGAGTTCTGTGCGCCATTTCGCTCAAGCAGTGGGCCCTATATTGCATCGATCCCCGTCCTTAATGCCTGATTTTACACGAATACCAACCCCGAATAAATTCTCTGTAAAGGAGCCGGTTTTCTAGGTTCTAGCTGTGTTCACGCGCTCACTTAACAGCCCAGCGATGGAAGCGAGGAAGCACCGCCCCACTAATGGTTGAACGAAGTGACCGAGGAAAAAAAGCCCAAGTGTCGGAAATCATCAGCCTGGACAGTAGCAAACAACAGACTTGACATTGATCTGCTAAATGGGAGAATCTCAGGTGTCATGAGATTGATGGTGTACGAAAGGAACACGGGCTAGCAACCGAACGAAGAAGTGACCGCCCGGAAGGTACCGTTCACCTCTGTCCCTTTTCACCTCTAGAAACCGTACGTGCCCCCATGAGTCTTTCTACGTGACAGGAACTCTCTTGACAAGCCTGTTGCCCCTGCCCCTGTTGCCCCTGTTGCCCCTGTTGCCCCTGTTGCCCCTGTTGCCCCTGTTGCCCCTGCCCCTGTTTCCCTTGTTGCCCCTGTCCCCCTGCCAGAAGTCATTCTCCCATTGAGACGATGCGAAGCAGTTCTCCAGAATTCGCTTCGGAAAAAGCAGTTCTGATATCTGTTTTTTTTCATTATGCGCGGGCTCACAAAAGCGTCGCCTTCGCAATCGTTCGTGAGCTCGACTCACCTTTGCCGCTTTTGCCCCATGACCCAAGCGAGAGTGACAACGGTGTCTTGCTCCCTGGTCGTGCCATGCTCAGACGCCGTGCGATCCGGGTTCGCGCGCCCGCAAGCGGTCAACTTCCGCCGCAAATAAGCCTGAAACATCTCCTGAGATGCTTGACCAAAAAGCCCTGCACAGGCGGCTTTCCTGAGACTGATCATCCAAAACCAAGCCAATTCTCAGCCCCCCCCCCCTCTTTGGGCGCGCCCCTACACTACCGAATCACATTGTGCCCGCGACCTGGCGATCCTGAACGAGGAACGCTGCGAATGACCCAGCAAATCGCAGCTGTGTTGTTTGCAACAACCAGTCTTGATGTGGTTATGAGATGTTATGTGACGTTACGTGAGGTTGAGCCTTCTTGGGACAAAACCTCTTGCTTAAAGAACGTGGTGGAGTGGCTCCCACTTAAGCTCCTTATAAGGAACCCAAAGTGAAGTTACCCGCCCTATTCGGTAGCGACAAGTTAGGCCCCTGCCAGGGGCCACTGCGCTGGGCCATGGCCTCTTTAAGTCCGTTTTGATTACCGGAAGTGTCGTACCAAACCTGGTACTCTGTGCAAAGCCATTCGTTGGTGACGTCTGCTGTCAGCATCTTTCTGCCGGAGGCGCACAACAAACTTGATTAGGTCAAGTCTGCTGTCAACATTTTTCTGCCAGAGGCACACAATACGTGTTGAAGCACTCTTGTGTTATGCGCCGTCGGCAGAATGGATGCGAACGAGAGAGGCGTGACCTGCTGAGAGTAGCGGACGCAGGGTCGACATCACCCATGTTCGTCATATTCTCCTGCCGCCTTCCCCGTGGGTCTGCGGTTTGCATATTCTGAATGGCTCCTGGCACAGGGCACAGGGCCTCCTCGAGATCTGGCAAGTTGAGTGGTCTCACAGGAACCACCAGCAAGCAGCAAGCGCTTTGACGATGGCAAGCATCCTGCATGGGCCGGAATCTCCGGGTGGCTCTTGTGATCTTGTGTCTCAGCTGACCTCAGGGTCGGCTCCGGTCAAGAAGGGCCCGCACGTGGCTGTTTAATCTTGAACAATTGCTTTATAGTTGCAGAATATTGCACACCTATGACATTGCATCCAAGTGGCCGAGAGAGAAAAGCTGTTGAAGTGTGTGAGTGTGTGTACAGCTTCACGGCTCGCGTAGTTCCAGTTTCGCTGTCCCCTGCACTGAGCTCAGACATCCAAGAGTTGGTTGCGTCTGTAAACTGCAGTTGCCGCCTGCCAGCATCAGAAACGGCACTCCCGCTTTGGCATGAAGCCTTGCTCGTCCTTCGGGAGCAGCATGGGGGGCGGGGGCGGGGGAGGGGGGGGGCCGAGCAAGAATGCAGTGATACGGCTTCATGCTGCAGGGTTGTCGGCCCGTGCTTCGGAGCAACCTCTGCGCTCTTTCTAACGAAGCCAAGCTCGATCTGAAGCTTCGCAAACCTGCAGAGTTTTGGCTTCCTGCTTTGTAAGCTGTCACATCTTTACCACTCCGGCGATGGGGCTGCACTGGCGCCTGGGCGTGCATCGCAGAAGACTGCCACAGCCTATAGGGCTCTGGCATTTCGTCAAGGGTTTGAGGATGCTTTCCTTTCATTGGGCCTTAGCCTTGTGGCGTACTCACAGGGCTTTATGAGTGTCATGTCGTTCGGCTCGGGCATGGCGATCGTGAGTGCTGCAGCGTAAACTCGCAGTCTAAATTCGATTGCGCACAGGCAGCTCCAAAGCAAGCACCAACGAGTTTCTTTGATGATGTTGAACATCGGAAGGCTCATTCCCAGACCCCGGTTGTAATGCAAAAAGCCGCATGTCCAACTCCTATACTTCTCCTGGAAAAGATGCCTAACAGCCGGCCTTTGTTTCGCCTAGAATCCAGGCAAGCTGTCGTTGACCTCGGCTTTTGCCCCTCAAGTCTCGAACTTCTAAACTCGAACTCGTAAACTCCCCGCGCCCTTTTGCAAGGCGACTCTTCCTCGTTGGCTGGGCTTGCTACGTGGCCCAGGCGCCGTGGCTTACGGCCACAGCGTTTGCACAAGAGACAGCAAGAAGGTAAAGAGCAACACGGAACAGCATTCAAAGCTGGGGGGGGGGGGGGGGGGCAGCAGCAGCATTACCCACCACCACCACCACCGCTGCCGCCGCCACCGCCCGCAGCTGCGACGACGACGACGGCGGCGGCGGCGGTGGCGGCGACGACGACGTTGACGACGACGTTGACGACGACGTTGACGACGACGTTGACGACGACGTTGACGACGACGTTGACGACGACGTTGACGACGACGTTGACGACGACGTCGACGACGACGTTGACGACGACGACGGCGACGACGACGACGACGACGACGACGATCACGACCAGGATCACCACGACAACGCCAGCGCCAGCGACAACGACAACGACAAACATCAACCACAACAGCGAACAACCGCGGCCACAGCCACAAGCAACAGAGCAACAGAAACCCGTTACAAGCCCCCGTGCAAAGCCCTTCCATACCGACCTATCCTCAATATGAAGAATATACATATAGATTTATTCATATGCCTACGTACATATGTGCATACATACCGTTCTATCATGTTCTATCACTATCCAAGCCCCTTGAACCCGGCCAAACCCATGCTTGCATAGGCAAAGCTGGCCGTCGTCAGGGTGTTCTCGACAGCCGACGAAGTGAATGCCTTGCTGCTGTCCACCACGACGCCATGCTTTGATTCATCTTTTGCACCCTTTCATTGTCGACTCTGGCCCAGTTGAAGCACGAACTGTTTCCCGAAGTCACTGGCAATGACACGCGCCTCCAGAGACATGACAGGGGTTCTTTTTTGAAAGGAGACCGAACAGGGACGCATCGACGGTGCCCTGAAGTTGAAAACATCATCTAATTACGCAGTAATATGTGCAGACAATGCTGACAAGGTGAGTGGCTCACAGGAACCTCAATATGACACACCAGGCACCCCCAAGTGGGCCGGAATCTCCAACTGGCTCTTGTGACTCAGCTGACCTATAGGTCGGCTCCGCTAAATAAGGGCCCGCACGTGGCTGTTTAATCTTGAATTGTTTAATAGACTTGTGCTGAGAGAGAGAAAAGACGCAAGTGTCTCTGTGTGTGTGTGTGTGTGCGTGCCATTTCTGGCCACCTGGTGCCACAACGCACGTGTTTTTGCGCCGCCTTCAGGCATAGGATCACTTGCTTGCAGGCTTGTTCGGAGCACTCAAGCAGTGTCTCAGGCACTTCAGACTCCAAAGATTTCGGGCTTGCAGGGTTTAGGCCGTTGGGAATTGCACGGTTTTGGATTCAGAGTTGTAGGTTTCGTAGGCTTCATGCTATTTGGGGCTCATATATTGAGTAATTAGGGGTTTGGGGTTAAGGCCTCTGAACCCATTGCTTGCCATCCGAAAATGTTCGCAGGAAGAGCGAGTCCAGCTGATTGAGGATGTAGTGCGGCTGAACGGCACAACAGTCAAGTCCAAGCAAGAAGTTCTTCCGTGTGTATCTCTGTCTCCACCTCATAAACCTCCACAATACTTCTCCGACTTCTACTCATGCGATAAAGGTATTGCCAACTTATTGCCAACAATATCTTGATCGTGTGGTTTTGTGTATCCACGCTCAAAGACGTCAGAACAGCTTCACATCACAAAGCCATGGCAGAGGGCGCCCGGACCGATGCCAGGGCAGAGGAGGCCCACAAGTACAGTGGATGTTTGGGTCGCGTAGTTAGGGCCCCTGGCTGACCCCTGAGGTCAGTCACGCCCAGCGGCATGCTGCTTGCAGGGATGGCTTGTATGCGTGAGGGTAGATATGGGAGTCTGGCTCCGGCTCTCAAGCATCGTCCGGAAAGGCTGCCCTCACAGATTCGAAGGTCGAGCGAGGCCGTCGCGTGCGGGGCTCACTCTTTTTGACGGCTTAGCACGGTTGAACGATTTTAACGTGTGTGGAGTTGAAGGCTCATATGTAGATGGATAGAGCTTTAGGGCTTGAAGCTTTTGTGCCACCGTAGATTTCACCCTGTAACAACCCCAAGCTTTGGAGCTCGGGCTTCAATGTCGACTTCTTGCCACAAGCCACGTAGCCCTCATGAAAGCTACCTTAAAGCCTCAACCCAGAAGGCGGAGCCCGAAACCTTCTAAAGGCCCACAGCCCCAAACCCCAACCATCCTATGCCCCCAAAACCCGGGACCTCCAAACCGCAAAATGAACCTGAAGCCCTAAACCCCCCAAAACCCCCACACCCTAAACCCTGAGCCCTCTGCCCTCCAAAGGCTTTGGTCCCGCCCCCGCGCCTGCGGGCGAAGGTGGTGCGGGGCTTTGGTGTGCGGCTCAGGGAGCGTAGTACTGTAGCCGGAACCCCTCAGCCCTCAACCCTCAACCCTCAACCCTCAACCCTCGACCCTCAACCCTCAAGGGTTTGGGGGGGCTCGGGGGAAGCAAGTTCAGGGTTTGCATCGCATGTCTGGCTTCTGGGGCGGGAGCGGTGAGAGTTGAAGAGATTTCAGCTTGCGGAGCAGGATGCAGGATTCAGCTCCTCGGCTTCGCATGAAGGATGTTGAGGTTGATTTTGGGACGAGTTGAGGATGTCCCAGCAAGTCACGTTCATGAGAGGAACCTCGTGCTTCCAAAGAGGAATAAAGCAACGACCCAAAGCAAGTACCAGCAGTCGATCAAGGGCTGTGGGTACGCACATGTTCTCAGAACTAGTAGCTCATGGCATGGTTGCTTGGAAAGTCCAAGGCTGGAAGTGATCGTTTTGGTGGCTAAGGCTGCAGAGGATCTATCAAATCACCAGGAGGTTGGTGCTTTGGATGTTAACCACCCCTGGGCCCCTGGCCCCAAGTCCGAGAACTTCCGAAGACACTCTTTGGGGGTTTACGACAATAAGGGACCCCTTTTATAGACCCCAACTACTAGGATTCCCTTTTTGTGAGGACCCCAATAAAGGCACCCCTAAATTCAGAAACCTCCATGTAAGGCCGCGGAAGCAAGCTTTTGGGGTTCCCCACAGCCAACATGGAA
>CAJNDS010000753.1:0-40000 GCA_905221605.1 Symbiodinium natans | reverse complement strand
ATGGGGCGCGCCCACATGCCTCATCATCCTGGCCACTGTGGGCACTCTTGCAAACGGAAGCTTGAAAGTAAAGACAGTTACGAGAACGCCACACCCCACAGGTTTCATCCTCATGACTCATGACTGTCTGCACTTCTGAGGCCTCAACACCAAACCAAAAATGACGACACGAGGATGGCGCACCCCACATGGGGGCGTCCGCACTTTGAAGCAACCCTGTCCGAGCTCTCTGTGTTCTACATCGGGCCAACTCCAAACTCTGAATCCACGTGAGGACGGGGACTTCTACGATTCCGAGCTTCGGCTTATCGTCTGCGGCTTCGTTCGCCCTGAGAGGGGTCCCCAGAGTTTTGGGTTCGGAGCCTTCGGGGCTCTTACCCTAAGAGGCTTGGAGTTCACGACGCTTGAGGGCAGCTGTTCAAATAGGCCACGAATTCTGGAGGGCTTCGGATTCATTCAGCCCCAGCGCCTCGCATCTTTTGCCCCCCGGAATTTATCCCCTGTCTGAGCGACTGGCTTGTTGTTTAAGAGCTGTGCTGGCTGCTTGCAGGGCAAAGTTCGCCGACTTCAACGATCTCATCGTTGCGATCCGTGAGGCCTGGCAACGCTAGGTGCAATCAAGTTGATGGCGCTCATGGCGCCCTGAATCTCATGATAAAGCCAAGCCCTAAAGGGGTAAGGGAGTGGACCTGATCCCTTGCAGGATGGCGACTTCTGCCGGGAAGTTCTCGAGGCACTGCAGTCGGGGGGATTTTGGGAGGATTGCGAGATTTTGGGGGGTTGAGGGTTCAGGGCCCATCAGAGCCCAAGTTTGCGGAGTACAAGTACCTCTGGTGGCACATGCGTCAACAAGTTTGCCCACAGTTGTGGTGTGGCATTTTGCTTTCTCTTGCATGGTTAACCACAAAGTTTGCAGGAGGAGACCATGAAGAAGCTGTCGGAGGATCCGCATGAGACCCAGCACTGCCTTGCACAGGGTGCTTGTCTTTGAGGGTTGAGAGGTTTAGAGCTTATACCAGTAGTAGGGTTAGTAGGGCGTGCAAGCTTCAGGAATCAAGATCTTTCTGCCTAAGGCCTATACGCACTATTTCTCCTTAGTTGAAGGTGTCGTTTCGAATGGGAGGAGCGCAGCTGAACATCGCAGTGCAGAGCATGCGCAAGACTGCCTCCCCAACACAAGAAAGCAGTAACGAGACTGTATATGTGTCATCGTCTTCAAAGTTCAATGGCCCGAAAGCCTCAACCCCTGAACACCCTAAGCCCTGACCACCATTCAGGTTCTTCGTGTCCCAGGAGCCAGAAAGTGCCTGAGCAGCCCCCACAGCGGGAAGGGGCGCGCAGAGGCATCCTTATTCCTTTTGCATATAGGGTTCAGGGGTTTAGGGGTTTTGGGTTTGTGGTTTTGGGTTCGGGCCTGGGGCCTTTCAAGGATGTATCGAGGCAGTCGCATGTGGACATGTTTTGACTCCCAATGCTAATGCGCCGCCCTTTGCCCTCTGAGTCTTCAGTTCCACTCCGCTTGCTTTCGGTAGCGTTGAGCTTTTTGCCCATGAGGTATGGCAGCTGCGGAAAATCTATCCTAGACCCCCCAATACAGCCAAGGTCTCAGGGCTGGGGGCCTCAACTGACATAAGCCCTTCTTTTAAGCTGACATGGTTGCTTTGCGTGCATTCCTCAAAGTCATTTTCTTGCGGAGACGTCTCCTTCCTCGACGGAAGTGCCAGAGAGATCTGGATGCGGAGGACGTCATGTCCCTTCTCCTAGCAGACGAGCTCGGCTTGATTTAACTAATCACAGAAGCAGGATCATCTCCGATATATATATATATATAGATTATATATATATATATATATATATTCATTTTTTTGTGTAGTGAGGTACTTAAGTGTAGACTTCAAGTGCTCTAAGCCGCCCTCCCCTGCTGCACGACGCTTGGTTGTGTGAACAAAACAAGTTCTGCTTTCACTTTGATCCCAGCCTCAAAGACCCTCGGCTCAGCCCCCCCCCCCCCCCTCCCAACAGGAATAGCCTCAGAACTGAAAACCTGTTCCTGTAATGTTGGACTCGCTTTAGTACGTAGGGGCCCCCCCCCCCCCCCCCCACCAAACAATTTTGGGGTTTTCGGGGATCCTGAATAATGTGGGCTGGGGTTGTCGTCGTCGTAGTAGTACCAGTAGAAAGAAACCAGCCTTCAGCTTCCGTTTGTTCTCTCTAAGTCAACCAACTCAAAACATTTTTTGCCCCAACCCTGGCCGGCAAACATCGCATTATTGAGGCCCACCCTATCAATGGGGGGGTCCCCTATAAGATTTCCGGAACATCGCATAATAGTGCCCCCTCTCACTAAAGCCAGTCCAACATTAACCCTAAATTAAATGCCGAAAGTGAGGGCTTCTATGACTCGGGAATAAGGAATGTGATGTCTATTCAGGGGTGCTTAAGGGCGAGCGTGGAAAAGTGGATGCCTTGCCTGATCCCCATATACTCCCCACCTGCCCACTTCCGCACCCCCAGTCGCCTGCGCAGCCGTCCTCTGGAATGAAGTGACCCGGGCCGCGGGGGCTTTTTGGGAAAGCCCATGGTCCCGCGACCTCCGCCTCGGGAGGCGCGGCGGCGGGCCCAGATTGGGATGACAGTGGGTGCAGGTAATAGGAGGCAGGGAGATAGATAATGACGCAGCGGAGCAGAGGCACGTTTGAATAGGGTAGCTTGCAAGGAGAGGGGAGTTAGCACGGAGGGACGATGTACACCTTAATCCCTTCCCCCTTTTACTAAACGCCCCCTAATAACAAAAACACATTCCGGAAAATCCTCCCGAAACCGAGCCCGCCTTTTTAAACCCTATTCCGAATTTCCCTCAACACCAATAAAACCCTCAGGGTTTAGGGTTGGGGGTCTAGGGTTAAGGGTTTAGGGCTTAGTAGGGTTCAGGACATTTGGATAAAACCCCCCCCCCCCCCTAAGTATAAAAACACTTTGCAGTTTCCATTAGGGGGGGGGGGGGGGGCCCCCCGTTTAATAAGTTTAATATTAGGGGGAAGGGATTAGCCAGGTCAAGGGTGTCCCATGGGCTCCCAAGAGTTTGAGAATTGCTCGGCCAGTCGCGGGGAACCCTGGCTTGGCTCACCCGAACTCAAAGCAAAAGCCCGTCACAAGAGAAGCAGCACGTAAACGCTATTTGAGAGACAGAGGGAGCCGGGGGTGGCGCGGGGTGGGGGAAGCACTGCCCCACCGCACTGGCAAGAATCAGGCAAAGAAACCAAATGTTCAAGTAAGCGCTGGATGGGGGACGCAGGGAGAAGAAGAGACGGGCACCAAAGAGGGGAGCTGTGTACGACATGGCGTAAGACGGATTTTTACCTTGGGTGTCGAGTCGCGCGCCCTCATGCGCCTGCCGAGTCTCTCATGTTTGTCGGAGAGCTTGTGGACGCTTGTAGCAAGATCGCTACCGCAATGCGCTACATTGCGAGACGTGCAGGTTCAGCCTTTCCTATCTCGGAGATGAAGCTGCCCGTGCCTCAATCCTGCGCCGGCAAGGTGGCACTGCCAAGAAACTTTCAGGTCCAGAGTCAGGCGCACACTGCATTCGGAGCCTTGGGATCTTAAGTAGATGGTCTTCGGATCCGATGACTTTGCAGTTTTCCTGCCGAGGCTCGCTTTGCTCCTCCCCATCCTCCTTGCTGCTGTCAAATTTCAAGCCAGTCCGGTGGCTCGCGTCACGCGGCTGCTAGAGCTGCTCAAGGACTTCTCTGGGAGCCGAAATCAAGAGAAAGGGCAGGCAGATGCAGGAAGACTGCGTGGCAAGATTGCACCATCCAATCACATGATTCAATGACAAGCAGCTGCGCATGGTGTCTGATTATGATTTGTAAACGGAAACCACCTCCTCCTCATACTCAAAACAACACTCCTGCTAGCTATGAATTTTCCTTTTGACAGAGTTGAAAAAACTCACCTGTGCAGCGCAGCATCCATCAGGACAAAGTGGTCAAGCAGGGGAAAGATGAAGAGAAGCTCTGGGAGAAGATGTGTCTCGGCATGGGCGTTTCCTATCATGGGGGGTACCCGAATATAGTAGAATCCCCTTGAAAAAGGATCCCAATACTGAGAAGCAGGCTCGTTTTTGTTCTTTATGCAGCTCCTTCCTCCTTGAGGCAGTGCCACTGCAAGAAGACGCTGAAGTCTTTGGAGGATGGGATTGGCCAGGAGCAGTCGAGGCTGGGTGAGGAGTAATGTATCTCAAGCTAAACCTGCAAAGTACTTGTAGCCCGCGGCTCAGAGTGCAGTGTGTCCTTGCCAAAAATGATTCTCCCTAAGCTCGAAACCGAAACTCCCCTCCTTCCCCGTCGACAAAGAGAACCCTAAGCCGACTGACTGTCGTTAACTAGACGGACTATTGCCAAGTGCTTCCTGAACCGCAAGTCCTACTAAAGGCCTTCAACCCCCCCCCCCCCCTACCCTCCCCGAAACCCGAACCCCTAAACCCTACAAAGCCTATAAATCCTAAATCCTAACTCCCTCGACAGGCTCCCTGTCCTCCAGAGCGACCTCATGGCGATGACGGCACAGAAGGCGCAGCTCGAGGCGGAGAAGGCGAACGAGAGTTGATGTCAGTGCTCTTGGGGTTTCAGGGCTATTGTAGGGGATTATGGGGTTAGGGTCTAGGACCCGGAGTAGGCCCTTATTCCCTTTTTGGGGCTGAGGTTCCCTTATAATGTTGACTTCGCATTAATAACCCCCCCCCCCCCCGTTGATCAATCTTTTCGGCCAGGGGCCTCCTCAATTGCATTCGCCTAAATCCTGGTAGGATTTTCTATTAGTTTTAGTATTAGGTAGTAGTAGTAGTAGTAGTAGTAGTAGTAGTAGTAGTAGTAGTAGTAGTAGTAGTAGTAGTAGTAGTAGTAGCAACCTGGAGCATCTCCCTGCAGCCAGCAAGCTCTAAACTCCCCCCCTTAAACTTATAAGTTTAAGCAACCTGGAACATCTCCCTAAAAAAAGGGGGGGGTGGTTTTATAATTGTGGGGGGCGAGATTATTGTGTTCCGGCCCCGGGATTTTATAATTGTAGCGGGAACCGGTAATGTGAAGTCAACATTAATCCCCTTAAAACCAAAAAGGGTTCCTAGGTTACTCCTGGGTCTAGGGGTATTGGGGTATTACAGGGTATCATGGGGTATCATAGAAGGGTAGTACAGGGTAGTATAGGGCATTATCGGGTATAGGGTATTATAGGGTTTCGATTGCTTTCGAGGTTTGCAAGTGCAGGATTGAGAGGGCTTGGGAGTGAGAGGACCTGTAGGGCGAGGGACAGAAAGAAGCCCGTAAACTGTTAAACTCCCAACCCTAGGGTATAAGGTTTAGGGTTTAGGGTTTAGGGTTTAGGGTTTAGGGTTTGAGCCGCACAGGCCCTGTTTAGGGGTTTAGCCAGCGCTTTGCAGTGAGAGGCAACCTGCAATCGATCTTGGCAAGTCCTATGTCAGTGATGTCTACAGTCGGGCGTTTCCCCCAAGCACCAACACCTCCGAAGCCCCAAAATCCCTAAACCCTATCTCGACACTAAACCCCTACCGTTGCCCCCTTTCGAATGATTTTCTAATTTATAAACCGTTAGGGAATATTAGAAATAGATTATTGAGGTTCTAAGGGGAGTGGAGCCTAGACACCGAAATCCAGGAGCAGGCGGCGTCGGACAAGAAGGAGGCGATAGCCGCCCTCACGGGCGCCAAGGAACTGAGGCGGGGTTTAGGGTTTAGGGTTTAGGGTTTAGGGTTTAGGGTTTAGGAGGGTTTAGGGTTTAGGGTTTAGGGTCCATGGCTTAAACCCGAAACCCCTAAACCCCATCTAGCTTCCTTGTTGCTTCTCTTGAAGAGAAGTCTTCCCAAATTTCCCCCCCCCCCCCCCCCAACCCTAAACCCTATAAACCCTGAAGCCTGAACCCTGCACCTCTAAAGGTTCCTCGATAGCATACTCCTAAGGTTTGGGGTTTAGGGTATAGGGCTGATATGGCCTCTTCTACATACTACCTTAAGGATCTTTAAAAAAAGTGTCCCAAACCCCAAGGGTACGTCCAAGGCAAAACCCCTAGAGCCTGTCGGGGCTTCAAGCATCTATGTTTGCGAGAGTCCCTCATCGCTCCCAAGAGTTAGCCCTTCAAGGCACTTATTGGGGGACCTCAGTCCATGAATCCACGACTAAGCACCTGTGAGTTGCAGGGCTTCGGGATTGGGGGGGAGGATGTGGGGTTTGCGAAGGGGCAGGAAGGCATTGGGATCGGTGTTCTAACGTGGGCATCCGCTAGAGGGGTTTGTAGGGGTTTAGGTTCGGGGTTTAGAGTTTAGGGTTTAGGCTTTAGGGTTTAGGGTTTAGGGGGCGTAGTTCAGCGAGTGTCTGCACCCCGTTTCATGTCTCAACCAATGCTTTGACAGCAATCCTTGGGCATAGTTTCATGGTGTAGGATGTGCTTTTTTTGGCACAAGACCGCGAAGCCAGGCAAAAAGATGCCAAAGACTATGTCACTCTGAAGGACCGCCAGCTTTTTGTTGCCACTGCTTTCGGCGAGGCTGCGGCCGTGGAGATGTCCGATCCGTTCCCTTTATGTCTTTGACCACGTCCTGCGAGTTTACCGGAACTTCGAACTTGTTTTTTTCGGAGGTTACCCTCTATCAATTACCCACAAAAGGCTTCAGGTTCTTCAGGCTTGTATCCAAGCCCTCCTAGAAGCCGGGTATGACGGTATGACAGTATGATTTTTGGAAGCCCTGGTGCCGGGCCGAATCATCCCAACTCAAACGTCACCAGTAGTTGGGCCAAGAGCCAACTACGTCCCATGAGGTGAAGAACAGAAAGGATCCTAAGACTCGCGGTCCCATATGCTTTGCGCGCGAGGGAATTGGGCGGGAGATGTTTGTTTATTTGGCGGGGTGGGGAGGGGGAGGCGGGGTTCTGGAGTCTTGCGACAGGGGAGCGCACCTTAGGTTTTTAAGGTTTTTATTGGGAGAACCTTTGGTGCAGGCGGAGTCGGAGAAGAGCATCGCAGCTGTTGAGAAGGCGATCGCTGCATTGGAAAAGGGGCTGGCAGGTGGCTTTGACTGCAAGTATAGGCCCGTGGGCGCCTTGCAGACCCAAAGCATGCCAAAGCCCAGTCACCCACACCCACACCCACACGCACACGCACACGCACACGCACACGCACACGCACACCTTTGCGTGGAAAGGCAGAAGTGGGCTGGACCACGGGTGCTCACAGGTTGTAATTACAGGCATGGACAGCAGGAAATCTTCGGCGATTGCTGATCCGAGCAATTCAGTTTAAAGTCGCGAGCTTCTAGATCATTGCTACCGCTGTTGCATTCGGTTGTCCTTCAATATCCCACTAAGACTCCGCCGGTGCCAAAAGGTAGCTTCCTGCAGACGAGCGACGCGGATGTGCTGCGGCAGATGGTCTCCTCAGCCAATCTCAGGCAGCTGCTGCTTGAATAAAAACCATACCTGGAGTCCAGTTCGGCAGAAAGCCTATCAGTGGGCAAGATGGGTCGGTGTCGTTGATGTGCTGGATCCGGTTGTCGGTGTCGGCTACGTTGCTAGGCCCACTTTTCATTTTGAAAGGTAAGTATACATGGGGATGTTCGAACTGAAAGGGGGGCAGAGCTTGCGCAGGGTCTCCGACCGCGATGCGCTGGCAAGCATCTTTGCAGCTGAAGACGACTCTGCGTCCAGCCCGAGCAGCAGCATGGTCGTGGGCACACTCCAGTGGCTTGGCATCACCTGAAACCCTAAATCCCTGTTTACCCTACACTGTTACACTTCCGGTACTGCAGCAAACCTTCAGAGTTGGTTGTGAGGTTTGGTTTGGGGGTTTTGGGGTTTCGGATGTAGGGTCGTGGTCAGAAGCGCGCCTCAGGTCGATGAGGGACTCGATGAAGGAGGACGGGCCCATACTGTAGGGCTTGTTCTGCATGAGGGGGAGCGTGGGCGGGGCATGTCCGAAATGACTATAACCAGAAAGAGTGGAGTTGAGGAGCGCAAACGGCACGATACTTTCTGTGCTGTAAGCCCCAAGCAGGGTCCTGCTGCGGGCTTGCAGCTCTTTTCTATCGGGTCGGAGTATTTTTCGGAGACGTCATCCTAAACTCCCTATTGGGAACCAGTAGCTTGCAGGTAGCTTATGGTTGAAGCCCGAACTCGCTCAACATGACAAGGACCAGACGGCTGCAGACACTCGTGAGACTGAGGCGGCGGGTCCGAGGGTTCTGTAGGGTCCTCGAAGGGGTGATAAGGGGTGAGGCTTAGGGGCATAGGCTTCAGGGTTTAGCGGCGTTTTTCGCGTTGGGCCGGACGCACTCAATGATCCGCGAGCAAAGCCTGCTTAAAACCTCAGCCGACTCGAAGAAGCAGGCCTGATCCTGCACCAGACGTACCTTAAGTGCAAATCCCGCAGCCCTGGCGAGGCTCAGCAGAGCTTCCTGGGTATGGTGCGAGCAAAGACAGCCGAGGTGGCCACGCTGGCAAGGGCCTCACTCGATCTCACTGGCGCTGCGGTCGGGAGTAGCGGCCAAAGCAGAGTAGGGTCAGTTCCGTTCGTTCGTTCAAACTCTCGTTGCCCCATGTTGCCAAGTTAGTTCCCCTAGCCCCCTCGTTGAGCCAGACGACGTACTTGAAGCTTCCTCACAGTGCGTTTATGTGTTCCTGAGTCTCTCACATCTCGTCTCCGAGCACGAAAGGGCCTCTTGCAGCATACTGCGTCATGCCCAGACTCCCATATACAGTTATACCAGCCCGTCTGAAGCAAGGACACGGAGATCGAGGCCAAGACTACCAGGCACACCGGGCACACCGATTCTCCTTCATGAACAGGGCAGCAAGTCACGAAAGCTCGCGTAGCGAAGCTGGAGTTTTATCTGCTTTAGCAGCAGGGGGCCGACCACGGCCAGAAAACAGCGTATTATTGATACTATCTTATTAGGGGGGGGGGTGGGGGGGGGGGTAAATTGATATATCACACGAATTCCTTGGTTTTGGAAGGGGGGGGGAGGGGGGGGGGGGTAAATTGATACATCACACGAATTCCCTGGTTTTGGAGGGGGGGGGGGTGGGGGGGGTGGGGGTTGGGGGGGGGGGGGGTACATTGATATATCAATACCTTAAGGGGAGGCGTTTTTACGTCAAGACCTGACTCCGTCGCGTGTTGACCGCAGCGCGTGAGTCAGGGTCCCAGCACAACATGCGTCGCCGCCCACTAGTGATGTGTTGATTGCAACAAGCTAGTTGATTGCAAGAAGCTAGTATCTACCAACACTGCGACGGCTGAAAAGAAGACGCTGGCCCCTCAAGCATGCCTCCAACTGGGCCCTGCCCGCACTTTCTCTTGCAACTTTGCTCTTGCTTCTGGCCCCCGAGCTTTCGTCCTCCCTGCCTCCGGCCCTCAAGTTGGGGGCAGGCCATTGGACTGAGGAGACTGAGGTTCAGGTGCATGTGCGGGCTGCCACTAAGCGTCTCTCGTGCCAGGATTGGCCAAATTAGCGTTGACATGGTCAACAAGCAGTCATCGATCGATGACAGCAACAAGAAGGTTCAGGCCGACACAAGGGATGATGTTCTCGCGTTCCCAGAGGTGTTTACTAATGCTCTCTGGTTTGTGCAGCTAGTGTTCGGCAGTTGTAGCCACAGCCAGGTCAATAAGCCCCGCTCCCATCATGGCACTGTGCTGAGCCAGGAAGATTCGGCTTTCCTCTCCGACACCAAAGAGAGCTGCTCGAACCAAGAGCAGGACTCAGATGCCGAGCTGGAAACGTGCCTAATGGAAGTCGACACGGCTTTTTGAAAGTTGACTCGGGGGCCTGTCAACCAGGCATTGGCCATACATCCAGATGTTTCCAGCAGAATCCTCTAGTTTGTGGTGTATTGTTGTTGAGGTTGTTGCTGCTTGTTGAGGTGTGTGCTGTTTTGCGGGCATCTGTCAACGAGTTTCAGAATTGCCAATGTGCCATTGCATGACCCTAGCTTCAGGGTTCTCGAGTTGACTCTTCCGGTCGTACAAGGGGGTAGGTTAAGTCGTATCTTCTTGTGTAGAGACATGCGACTTTTCGCGGGGTGATGTGACTTGGCTCGCAGCCGCGTGTCACTGAGGAGCTGTGACTTCACACGCAAAGATGTGAGTTAAACCAGCCCCTTGTAACCTCAAAGTCTAAACCCTGAACCCATTCACTAGCGGTAAGAGCCTTGCAGAAGGAGTTCAGGTTGACTTACGATTATGGGTTGGCTGGGTTGACTAGGGGCGGGCTCCCAGCACACTCCACCTCTCACCTTGCGTCTAAGCCCCAAACCCCGTGTTGAGGAAATTCGGGTTCGGGGTTGCTGATTTCTGAGCAAGATGGCATCTGTAACAGCTCCAGCATCCACCAAAGGGCTTTGGTTTTCAACCCTCCAGCCGGAGGCTTCGAAGGTTCCCTGAATGCTGCCCGATCTGCAACAAACCACAGCTTGTAAGGTAACTGACGGGGGGGGGGGGGTGGGGGTGATCTAAACCCTCAACCCTTGAAACCCGCAAGTCCTCACCCACAGCCTTGCTCCGTGGACGGTTTCGGGGTTTAAGGGACTGGTGCCTGGGAAACCCTGGAACCCGAAGATGGGTAAAGGCAAAGGGGTCACAGTAGCGGCTTGGGGTTACCGGGCCTGGGCTGGGGTTTGGGGTTTAGGGTTTAGGGTCTTTAAGCCAAACCAGCAGGACTGGCGGAGCCGAACAGCGGCAAGGCAGGAGGAACTGAGTGCCTTCACGGAGACGCAGGAGAGGGTGAGCCTTGTGATGCCGCACACAGGAACCCTAAACCCTAAATCCTAAACCCTCAATCCTAATTAAACCCTAAACCCGAAACCTTAAACCTGTGGTCTTATATAACTTCTGGGAGAGAAGATGTGACTTTGAGTAGGGCTTTCATTGGCTCTAGATTGGGTTGTAAGATTGCAACTTGGGGTGGAATCCATGAGATGTGGCTATGGTTTTAGGGGGGGGGGGGGGGGACCTCGTAGTTTTCACTGCAGGTTTGCAGGTTCAACGTTCCATGTGGTGAAGGGCTCGACATTCACAGCCCTGAACCCAGAGGGGTCAGAGTGTTCCCTTTGACAGGAGCTGTTGGGCAACGAGGAGGCCAGGGAGCTTCAGCGGTGGCTCAGGTTAGGGTTGCAATGGGGGAAAGACAGCCAAGTAGTTGCAACGAGTGCTGGTGCCGGGGATAGTGTATTCGAGCGCTCCTCTTGTCTGATAGAGAGCTGCTTGCTAGCGCAGACGTTGCTGTTGCTGACATTATGTATAGCAACTGCAACTGTTGGTGTTGCCCTTCCCGAGGCCCCACAACTGCTTTCTCCAGCCTTTCGAGAGTCGCCTCCAGAACCCGCCCCCCCCCCCCCCCCCTGGCAACCCTAAACCCACAAGGTCTTAGTATAGGGTATTGGGGAGTCAGGTATTTCTTACCCTTCAAGGGCTTATGTGGGGACACTGAAAATTCTCTAGTACTTGGTAGACCAGTGGTACCCCTTGATTTTTTTTTTTTTTTGTTTGGGGGGGGGGGGGTTCTGGGTTCCCAAAAAAAGTAACCAACCCAAAAACGGGATTAGCCCTGTTATGTATGGGGGTTTACGAAAATAGGTGACCCCTTTTCTTACCAAATAGAATAGAGTCCCTGTAAAGGGACCCCCCCCAAAAAAGGGTACCCTCAAATTTGGGAAGATGGCTTTTCTGGGCTTTTTACCAAGACCAAGAGCCACGTTACGCAAGCTTGGCGATACCAGGCTCGGGGCCTCTTTGAGAAGGTCATGCCCTCTAAGCCAGGGGTGGCCCTCCTGCAGGCACTGCTTCGACAGGGTTTAGGGTTTAGGGTTTAGGGTTTAGGGTTTAGGGTTTAGGGTTTAGGGTTTAGGGTTCAGGGTTCAGGGTTCAGGGTTCAGGGTTGGGATTTGGGGTTTTGGCTTTAGGGTGAGCGGGAATTGAGTTTATACATTGATGCACTAAGTGAGTGCTTGTGGCTCAGGGTAAGTTAGTCTGTAGCTGGTGGAAGTCGAGGGGTGTTGGAGTTGAGGGCATTAAAGGTTGAGGGTTTGGGGGCTTTGGGGCTTCAGAGACCACCTGCGCTTAGAGTTGGGGATCGTAAGGCTCTGACACAGGAGGAGGATGATTGCGTCTTGTCACGACCGCGGACGGCTTAGGGGTACACTATCTCAGCCCAGCGACATTCTACTGTACAATCTACCCCTTCACTACTAAGCCGGACAAGACCCTAAACACGTCTGAACTTCTGCATGAGACTGTTTCCTCTGGCATGCAGAGTGGACAGAGTGGGCCATTGTTCCTTTTTGGCGGGGTCTGCTTGCTCATTAGCGGGCTATGGGGGCAAACAGCCGATAATTTAAAAAACGGGCGTAGTTCTATTTATAGGGTCTGATCAAAAAAGCAGGCGGGTTTCGTTCTCCTGTGGGAATGGTGGGTTGAGGGCTGTACGATTTTGCAGCGTTTGCTTATATAGGTTGAGCGTGATGAGGTGGTTGTGTGAATCCGCGAGTTGTTGCTCGGAAGTTGAGGGGTGGTGGTTCAACTCTTCGATCGACCCCCCCTCCCATCCTGGGACCTAAACTCTACGCTCTCAAGGTTCTTGAAGATGCCATCCCATGTGGATTTCCCACCAGGTGTCTTCCACTTCGGGCGGTGCGGCCACCGGAAAGGCTGTGGACGGTCTGCAAGGCAGGTGTTGCTTAACCCTGCCTAGAGTATCCCATGACCCTTTGAAGCAGAACTGTACCTTTATTCCCCACCCTCGGCGTGGGGTTGTTAGATTTTAAATTCAACTCTTCTCCTCGCCCGGAACTCTTCTCCTCGCCCGGTCTGCTCCTCGCTCATCCCTGGAGTCCCAACCCCAGAGTGTCCCTGGAGTGCACACCCCCAGATTATCTCTACCCAGAGAGGGTGGGGATGTTGGAAGTAAAATATTGGTCGTTTTTGTTGCATATACTTTAACATGTACTTTGAAAACTTAGAGATGCAAGGATGATAATTACTGTATACGAGCATATTTAGACCCCAGGCTTCCCGTGCAGGTAGGCTTTTAACACGTATACGCCTCTGGTCCAACCTGACTTGGTTCAACTGATTCCACGTTGATGCCTATTTCTCCGCGGAATCCCGGGTAGAGTGTTGCAGCTTCCGTGCATCCCCTGCTATGGAGGTGGTGTAGGGCTCGGAGTTAGTCTTTGGGGGGTCATGGCCACAATATGTTAATTTCTGACAGCAGAAGTGCCCCGAACGCAACGAAGCTGCCGACCAGCTTCAGCGCGCTACAAAGAGGCTCCCGAGATCCGCGTGTCGCATTGCTGGCACTGGCTGTGCCCTTTGGTGGCAGGGTGGAGCTGGGTCTTTTCGCCCCAATTTTGGGGTAGGCCATGGGAAGATTTCGTAGTTTCCCTTATTGGGCTAAAGAGGATCATCTTGATGAAGGGCCTGCCATGCCCTGCCCCGAAGATTCTTGGGATCTCTCGGGATAGAAGCCCCTCAGCCAGTGCTCCAAGTCATAGTCTGGGTTGGCCTTAGCACACAGGGCCGTGTTATAACGTCGACTGAAAGTCCGATTCATGTAGCTGTAGTTTCATGATAATATACATATATATATATATGTATATTTGTATTTATATATTTTTTTATATTTTTCTATTTTTAGATTTATTTATGTATGTTTATAATACATGTACGTACACATACACACACACACATATATATATATATACATGTATATATATATATACATTCGTATCTAGTTCAAGCTAAGTAAAGTCGGATTAAACAAAGCTTCAAGCATCTGTAGAAGAGTTTGTTCGTGCTGTTCTTCGGTCCACGCTGGGCTTTAGCAAAGCAACAAGCATCGGCGCAGGATGAACTTCCTTAATTCATAAGCCTGGGGATGTTCCCCCTTGTACTAACAGTCCTTAATAGGGATTACAATAGAGGCTGCTATAATCCCTATTAACGACTGTTAGTATTAGGGGGAACATCCCAAAACAAGCCCCTAGGGCCTAAAGGAGTATTATAAACCAGCGAGCCCGAAGCCTGGCCCTAAATTCCGGAACCCTAAACACTGAACCCACCCCAAACCCCCCGCTTCGCGTTTAGGGTTTAGGGATTAAGGTTTAGGGTTTAGGGTTTAGGGTTTAGGGCCCCCCACTACATTTGGCCCACCCCGAGGCGTTCAGGCAAGATCGATTTCAAGAAGGTGCAGGCGAAGGTTTCCGATTCTTGGCACACAAAGCTTAGGGTTGTAGGTTATAGGGCTGTAGGGTTTTATAGGATAGGCTTCTCAAGTTATGGGGCTGAGGGTTGTGGGGTTTAGGGCAGAGCCTTTTCCGAAGTCGCGCTTTCTTTCAACATGTGTCACATTTTTCATGGCTTTGACGGACTTAGGTCATGTCGGTACATGCTTCAGGAAATAGTGATGTTTCGTCGGAGATGATGAGTTCAGGGGAAGGGCTTCAGCATGTCAGGGTCCAATGCACATGGCATGCACACCTAGCGGAATGCCCACTACGATCTAAGCTAAGGACATGATCAACATCCTGAAGAAGGAGCAGCAGGATGAAGATAAGAAGCTGGACTGGTGCAAGGTGCGCTCAGGTTTGAAGGCGTGTCAGAACTTACAGGGGCTAGAAGAGGCTGCCAAGGCTCTCAGAGGCCTCAAAAAACAGACGAAGAGTAACAGCAGGGGGGCGGCAGCTGCTCCATGAGCATGGTTGCTGACATGACGTGTTGTGGGGCTGGCAATCGGCTTGGGCCAGAGCTGCTCTAGGAAACGCCGAAGCAAGCCATAAGTTGAAACCACGGTCAGAGTCTGAGTTGCGGATTTCAGGGTACAGGTCCATAGAAAAGATAGAGAATTACACAGACACGTAGGCCTGCCTTGGGTGTTGCCACATCTTGGCCATGGAGGAAGGGCCAGAGAAAACAAAGGATGCGCCAGCTCCCAGGCAGCGGGAGGAGTGTGCAGAGGCGGTCATCCAGCACCCTCGGAAGTGCCGCTTCTTCCGTGAGCCTGCCGGGCCTTGGTGCAGTTTCTCCATTTGCCTCAAGGTTTGGCCCATGGGGAAGCATAGGAGCTACTCGGAAGCCTCGAGTTCTGAAGAGTCCTCGCAATGGGAGGACTGCTTGGCCGTAGCCGTGCAGGTGCTGCCACCGAGGAACTCTTGCTCGAAGTGGGTTTGCCCAGATGTCGAGGTCGAGCTCGAAGTGCGGAACTTCAAGGACGAGGCCCTGCGCGTCCGGAGGCTGTGGAAGAAGACCTTCTGCGACAAGTCGAGCTCTGTCGGGGCTCGGCCTCTCCTGCCCAGCCGGCATCTGACGATCGAGGAGGGCTGGTGCAATGCGGAAGACGAGCTGTTCGTGACTGCAAGAGCAAGGTTCCAGGCCCCTGCTGACCCTCTTGACACGATGCTGTTCAGAAAGCTTGACTTTGCACAGCAATCGCCGCAGGTGGTCTTTAAGTTGTGCGAGGAGCCTTTGCTTTACTTTGACAAGCGGATTCTGGTGGCGCGGTCGGAATATTTTAGGACAATGTTCGAGTCGCAGTCCTGGTTGGAAGGACAGACCAACGAGGTCGACCTGAGCAAAGACCGCCTGGCGGATCGCCGCACGATCTTGGCGATGTTCCGCTACCTCATGTCCAACACCTTCTCCGCCGAAGATTCGACGTGGGCGCTGTCCGTTCGGCAGTTTGCAGACAGGTATGGAATGGCCGATTTCGTGGAGCGCATTGACACGGAGCTAATGCAGTTGGTGTCCCGGGACAATCTTTTGATTTTCTTGGGGCACGTGTACGGCAAGGGCGGGCGGCTGGAAAGCTTCTGCCTGGATATGCTGAAGGAGAAGACCCACTCCGTCCTAGATCGGCACAGGGGCAAGTTGGATGAGTTGCTACAGGAAAAGCCCGAGTTGGCCAAGACGGTAATCCTGCAGCTGATGCAGCGAGACAAAGAGTCCCGGAAGAGGAGCCGTTCGCGACGGCGCTCGCGGGGGTCCAGACGGCACTGAGCTGGGCGCACTGTTGAGCGTTGAGGGGCCAGCTAGGGTTGAAGAATGGTATGGGATGGTTGTTTGTTTGTTAAACCGACTCTTAGGCAACCTACCTACACAAAATTAAGCTTCCAGTTCTTAAGGCAACCCTAAACCCTATACGGGGGGGCACCCAAAAGGGGGAAGGGATCAACCCCAATGAACACCCTGAATTTATATTCCCCAGACCAACCAGCAAATCCAAACACAGAACACGGAGTAAGAAGAACCAGGGAAGGGAGTAAAGGGGGCCTATGCCTAAGCAACCAGGAACCAACCCCAACCCCAACCACGCGGGCTCTACCTCTTTTTTGCTTGTGGCCTCAGTACTCCTGGCCATCCTTGAGCCAGATATTGTCAGGTACATTGACCCCTTTTCTTTTAACTCTAACCCAATTCCTGAATACAAACTGCAGCTCCGCACTCCCCCTGTCCTAGGATTTCCTAGGACACAGACTGGAGATGCAGATTTTCGGCCAAAAACTACCTTTACGGCAGCAGCCAGCTGCTTGAAATGCATCTTGTGGTTTAACGTCTTCCAGGACGAATGAATTCTATCACTTCTTTGAAGACCTTTCAGCCTTTTTCACCACGAACCGCGGTCTTCGCTATCCAAAAACTATACACTCTCTACTGTCAGGGATTTCCATACCCTTAACAGTAACCACCACCCATTTTTCTGCAGCGCATTGGTTGTCCAGTACGTTGATATCCAGAAAAAAGAAAAGCCACCATGCTCCATTCAGCGATGGTCACTCTTTCGCCTTAGCCCGATTGGCATCAATGCTCAAACGAAGGCGGATCAGAATTTGCTCCAGATCCCACACTGTAAGAATCGGATCCATCACAGACCTCTGAATTGAAGAGATCATACCCTCCCTCTTCGCCTCCTCCACTGCAGAACATGCCTGTTCCGGCCCAGCTTCGGCTACGGCAGATGCCTGAGCACCCTTTTCAGAGGGACAATCCTTTTCTTCAGAACCTTCCACCACTGATACTTCCTTCTTTCCAGGACTCTGGCTCTTCTCCTTCTTCCGGCTTTTACCTGAACCACCAGACTTTGTACGCGCCTTTGAAGAAGGCTTCTCCTCACCTGAAACCACCGCCTTTGACGAAGACCCACTCTTGTCCACATTTGCTGGTCGCTTTTTTGGCCTTGGAACCAAGAGTGTGTAAGGATCCTCCGTTGCAGCCGGCTTCTTCCTCTTTTTAGTCTTCTTCAACTCCTCATCGACATTGACCCTTGTCTCCGAGGTCTCTGGCACCGCCTCCTTTTCGGGAGCATCCTCAATGAAATCCCCTTCTAGGGACCTTTTTCTCCCTTTTTTGGAAGTACCCCCTTCATCAAGATTGGCTTTGTCATACCAGATCCTCAGGTCACTCGTCCATTCTTCCACCTCATCCAACGAAACCTCAAACGACTTCACTACCTCGTGAAGTTCCAATGGAGTCAACATACCAGTCGTCCAAGAACACCATTCGGCACTCCTCAGCTCTTCGTCACCTTCGAACTTAATGAGTTTGAACACTGGTTCTGCTTCAGCAAATGCCAAATCCGGCTTTCCACCAGACATATATGACACCGCTTCCATCAGCAACTCCATCCGTCTGGTATCGTCGTCATAAACCATTAGATCCTCCTCCTCCAGCCTTTCAGGGGAACAGCGTCTTTCACCATATTCACCACCATCGCTCCTCCTCTGGCGGTCCCTTGGCGGCGTCCTTGGAGACCTAGGTCTTGTTTCACCTAAGGTTTCACCATGTTCGAAGACGCACCCATCGCCACGACGGCACATTCCCGTCTGGTAAAACTGAATACACCTTACACCAGCTGCATCATGTGAAAACTTGCACTCAGGACCAGCATGACAAACTCTCCCTGCCACGTAATATTTGCACCAATACGCCGGAAGCGCCACATCATCTTCTGAGTGAATAAATTTGCAGTCCTCACCAAATCTGCAATTATTTTTTCCCCTGCTGAACCAGTAGCAGAAACCTTTCTGCCTTTTTGCCTGTCGTTCAGCATCATAACGATCCATGGGGCGAGATTGCTCTACTTGAACATTGCCAAGCACTTGAGAACTATCCTTTTCACCCAGTGCGCTAGTGGTGCGTGGCATATCAGGAACAGCTGGAAAACCTGGCCTTGTTTTTATCACCTTCGTGAATATTTTTCCATCAGCTCCTGAGCCATGCTGAGCCGATCCACGAATAAGTGGCTTCTTCAGAAAGAGCATTTCAGAACCAGGCCTCCGTGCAGCCCTAATTGGAACCTTGACTGTCCCATTTTTCAAGCCGATCCCATTCACACGACACAACCTTCCATATCCAGCCCTATATCCTTTCCGCCACAGAGCTCTAAGGACCTTTTTAGTAGACGCGTTCTCTACCTGAACTGATTTAGGCTGGCTTTCACCCTCCGACTCAAGAGAACCACCTTCCCCTTGATCCGAGGACTGATCCCACTTTTTTGCGACCACCCTATCAAGATGATCCTCAGAAATCCAAGGCATTCCTTGTGTAGGAATATTGAGACCATCTTTTAATGGCCCTTCACCAGGATAACCTTTGGTGCTGTCAAACGTCCTCCCAGTTTGCCGGTCTTGTAGCGGAGGGTCCGCAAACAACTTGTCATAGACGCTCTCGTACATCCTCTGCAGGAAAAACCTCGTGGTTGACCTCCTTGTAGAACCATCAGCTGTCTCAACCTCAGGAGAAATTTCCGGCGCTTTGCCAGCAGCCTCGGCGTCGTTGACCACGTTTCTCCCACTTCCAGAAGAGCTAGGAACCTCACCGTTCCCTTGTTCCAAAACCGACTCCTCTTGTCCCAAGGACTCCAGCACATAACCTGATGGATCCACTTCCGCCTCGTCATCATCGTTCATCCTTCTCCAGAGCTCCTCCAGCTCATCAGCGCACGTTGCCGCTTGAAGGAATTCCATCATTTGGTCCCTTCCGCGCTGCCACATAAACTCTGAATTTACCACCGTCCCTTGGCCTCCCATGGTAAGGAACGGAGAAACCAGTTTTGCTGCCCCAGCCATCAGCTCAACATGGGCCTCCATACCTTGAGTACGGCTCCAATCAAAAGCTATGGCCTCCATTGCAGTTCCGAACGTTTCTGTGCTTCGGAACTCATGCTCCAGACCTGGCGATAGCAATGCTCCCATCACCGAAAGCGGATAATTCCCCACCGCCGGCAGACACGGATGATCATGGAACGGATGATGTAAGTCAGCGTAGTATCCTTGATCCCTCCTTTGAAGAAGGAGCTTCCCAGTTTCCAACTGAGCATTAATTTCGTCCACCCGAATCATATCGGCACATATATTTTGCGCGGATGCCGCAATTGCAGTCCATAAAGCTCGATCTGCTAAACCACGGCGCGCAACCCATCCTGTCGTTGGCGACTGTATCAATACTTGTGGATCATACGATGGCAGTAGAGCTGTACACACTTCCATTGACGGACTCGCGTCATTCACCAGTGCGCTCTTGCTCACTCACGCCATCTGTTGACGTGCTAATAACCAAATTTCGATCCATTTTAATGGATCCTTTCGGACAGTCCTTCTTTTCAACCGGTATCCTATCCTCAGCAACCTTCCAATAGACCCGCGTCAGAAGAGCTTTGGTCAATACCCCTTCCTGGTTTCTCAGGACAGCCAATTTTTTCGTGCTATCACCATGGAGTTCATTGCTCCCATCTTCACCTTCCGGTTGCCCAGTCTCATCGCCAGAAATTTGTACTGCTCCTCCTAGCGCCGTCTCCTGTCCAGCCACATCTTGCCCAGGTAGAACTTGAACGCTTTCAGACATATTCACCTGTCCAGCAACGCCTTGCCCAGGTAAAGCCTCATCTGTGGAGCCCACCACCAGCGAACCACCATCAACAGAACCATCCACGGTCCCACTCGAGACTGCAACATTTTGGCTTGAAGATGTTGAAACCGAAAAATCTTGGCGGGTCTCCCCCCGCGACGCTTTGTCGCGCTTCTCGCCAAGCGTAGACTTTTTATGTCCTTCATTGGGACCTTGAGAACACTGATGTGGAACATTGCCACCTTTTGTGGCTCTCTTTAAATCCCTTTCTTCCAAAAGGACCTGCCTCAACCGCCGCGCTTCGATGGCTTCTTCTGCACTGGATTCACCAGACGACTCAGCATAGGAGACCAAAGCTCCATCTTGATCATCATCGTCCAAATCTGCCCACGATCTGCTAAATCGAAAGGATAAACCACCGCGAGGAGGTTGCAAAGGCTTTGGTTTTTCCACCACCTCCGCTGGCCTCATGCGCCGATTCGAATAAGAGCGTGGCACAAGTTGTACTTGTTTCCGATTCAGCAGTGGTCGTCCCCTCTTCACAGGGTTGGACCTTGTTCGAAGACCCTTTTTCGGTGGGTTGACCGGCGGCATTCCCATTCCCACCAACTGCAACTTCTGCACGCACAGCGGAGACCTTTGCTCAAGAGTCCAAGCCTCACGGTAACGGCCTCTATTGAGGATTTCCTTATACGACCCTCGGGGCATCTCTTTTGTACCGTGACCTTCAGCTTCTCGCACCTGAGAAATGGTTCTCCCTGCATCCCTTCCAGCTTCGCGGCTTCCAGAAGAGTGTTCCACACGTACAGATGCATTGGTAGACACAGCCACATCCGGCGACATTGGCCGGTATCGGACACCACCCACCAAATTCAAAATTTTGCAGGCAGTTACTTTGTTGATTCCTTTTTCAACCAAATCTTCAACAAAGATATACTCCTTCAGCTCTTTCACGTTGGTCACGCCGAGCGTGATCATCACCTCACTCACATGAGGTGTGAATACCCACAGGTGCTGGTTGCGAGCCGTCCAATGTTCTATTGGCTCTCCTGGATCTGGAAGCGGTACAGTGGTGGACTCTGCCACCGAATCCTTCTGTACATCATCATCTGCTTCATCCAGCGTACCAATCACACCTCCTTCTTTGGACACATTGGTCAACTGCAGTGCCGGCGGTGCTGAGGATGATGAAGATTCGGCTCCCCCAATTGTAGGTGGTTTGAAAGTATTTCTATCTGGAATCTCCAGTCCTCTTTCCTTTTGGAATTTCACCTGGTTAGCAACATTCACCAAATATCGCAACCGAGCCAGTCGTTCATCGGAGAGTTCATCGTGAGAAAACCTGCAAACGCCATATCGCACGCGACACTTCCCTTTGACATAGTAGTCGTAGCAGGAATTGTGGAACCCTTCATCCCTCATGGCCTTTCGGGAGGCATTGTCCCAAGATTTGCCATGTTCCCAAGTCTCTTCTAGGACTGCTTTGTCATCGTGGATATATCTGCAAGCAGCGCCATATTTGCAACCATCACGGTTCACTCCATAATACAGACACAGCTGCTTCTTTGGCTCCACCAATGTAGGCTCACCCTTTGACGCCCCTTTGCCATAGTTGTACTGGGCTCGGAAGGCCGAATCCTCCCGTTCTTGCTGTACCTCATCCACCGCACCTTCATCAGTTGGAGGGCCACCGATATCCCCATCCTCATCACCAGTATTGTGGCTGGTCTCTGATTCAGCTGGACCTCTTTCTGGCCAACCTTCACCATGACGACGGTGCTCAAAGGGGCAATCGCTTCCATTGCGACACCTCCCTAGATTGTAAAATTTGCACAGCTTTGTATACCCTTTCGACACAGGTTTTGGCGTCATATGACCCTTTTTGTACTTTTCTGGGTCCATGTAGGCTGCCAATGGTCGTTGCTCTTGTACACGCATAGCTTCAACTGCACCATCCAGTTCCTGCAAAATCTTCCTCGAGTCCAACCAGAGCTCACTCCAGAGCTCACTTTCTCCTTTGTTAAGCATCTTCTCGAGTGCTTCACCTATGACCGCGGCACTATAAGCCCTTCGCCGACGTGCCAGGTCGTAAAGCGCATTGTGATACTGCTTCCGGGGAAATTTCATTTTTTCTCCACCTGCAACTTCTTCACCGCTGGGCGTCCAACCTTCGTTGAGTAACATATTGTAAGCCGCTCGAGCTTCGTTTTCCAACAGTGCGAGGTCTGCTACCAACTCTCTAACATCGTCCAATCGACGATCCAGCAATGTTCCAGTGATCTTGCCCACATACTCCTTTTCCTCCTTCCTATTCTCAAGGAGTACTTTGTAGATTCTTTCTCCACAGAGTTGCTTTTGAACAGCTTCATCCCATTCCTCTGGAGATATCCACTGGTTGGCAGACCACTCGTAGCATTGCCAATCTTCCATTTTCCAGTCCCATTGACCGTCGGAGAAATTTTGGTACCATTGACCAGCGTACCATGAATCCTGCCACCATGTACCTGAACCGCTGTCTTTCCATTTACGCAGCGTCGGAGAAGAGTCCTCTTGGTCCTCTGCCAAAAACAGATGGGTGTCCAGGATCACAGTACCATCTTTCTCAACTTTTTTCACCACTGCTTCAACGGTATCCCCGACCTTGAACAGAGGTGTGTCTTTCCCTTTGTCAGGAATCAATACATCCAAATCGCCATGTTCCAAATACGCTCCATACGCATTGATGCAGCGAATAAGTCCAACGATCTTATCTCCTTCCACATAGAACGGCTTCCCCTTTGTAGGCAAGGTTGCCTCATTGGGCCCTTCATTTGTTTGTTCACCAGAAACCGGCGCCATTTCTTCGGCTCCTTGAACATCCCTTGCTTCCGCCTGTGGGTCAAGCTGTTTGTCCTGCTCCTGCCCGAGTCCCGGAAGATCATCCACCCTGCGCTCTAGGAGTTCAGAACCATCTCCTTTTTTAGCCAACGGCTCTGCCTCATCTGTTGCAGTCTGCGCGGTGTCGACTTCCGGCAAACTTCCAGTCGGCAATGTTTCCTCCTTTTTGGAGGATGAAACCCCACCCGGGTCCTTTACTTGGTCATCCACAGCAGGCACCTTTTCTTCCACTGTAGGATCCTTTGGCTCCATGGTTACCAAAGGAGAAATAACACCACCATCGACCACTGGCTGCTCCATTGGCTTCGGTGCGGCCTTCATCATTCTGTTCCTCGCCACCAACTTCAAGCTGCACTAGTGCGTCCACCTGTGAGCCTCCATCGTCGGCTACTACGGAGACCTGCGCTCCATTGTTGCAGTCATCCGCGGAACATGAAACCACATGCGCCTCAACCCGTGCCTCCTCCGCACTCCAGATTGTCTTTTGCGCATTAGCCCGCACTTCATTGGTGCTCCAGGCCTTTGCCTTGACCTCCGCGCCAGGCATATCCACAGTGTCTCCAGCATCCGCAGAAAAATCCTCTTCTTTGCTGACGGCAGATACCTTGGCAATCGGCTGAGAAGTCTCCTCGGCAAGCACCTCCTGCAGCTTCTCAACTCCTTCTTCTCCCTCTGAAGTCACTTCATGAGTGCCAGGTACTTCTTTCACCACCAACTCTTCTGCTGCTGAAACACCAACCCTTTCCACATTGGGGTCAACATCGTCCGAACTCGCAGGTTTCACCGCTGCGTCACCCTCAGAAAGCGCTTTGTTCGTTTCCTGATCCAGGTGTTCTCCAGCCGTATCCTTCTGCAATCCAGAAATTCCTTCCTCATCAGGGGAACCCGAGGTCTGGGCAGCACCACTACCCTTCAAACCGCTATCCCCAATGGTAGAGGAAAATTCCTTATGTACACTATCTACACTACCTTGCAAGGCTCTGACGGACTCAGAAGACGGCCTCGACGTCATAGAACCCAGTTCCAGCCGCGGGACAGAGACCTTGTTCTCCCCTTTTTCCTTAACTGAAACAGAAGCCCGTCCATCTGCCATCGCCTCTCCAGCAGTGTTGATGAACCCATCCGGGCATTCCCATTGAGTCCCTCTGAGTGGCAATATTGTAATAGTACGGTCGACCGTCTTGGAAATGCATCTCCCATTCAGAATCCACCATAGGAGCTTCGCTTCCCTTCAGGAAGGAATCCGCTTCCAGCCGCAATTGCACCAGTTGAGCGTTCTCTTGTTCACGCTCCTCCTGAATAACGGCCTCCAGCTCCAAAATCTCATCTGGATGCATCTCAACCACTTCCTGTGGCTTCTGTGCCGTTTTTCCAGCTGAACCACTTGAAGGAATAAGGTCGCCACCGTCCATACTACTTGGCCCATCAGAAATCTTGTTCTTTACTTTCTCCAATGGAGCCACCTCACCACTCAGTTCAGTCTGCGTTTCTTGACTGACCATTCTCCTACTTGAAGACGAAGACGACGCCGTAGTAAAGCCGTGCTTCAGCATCACACGCAACACCGTCGCTTCCAGCTCTACATCCATACCACCAGTCTCATCCCAGGGCCTCTTTTCTCCAGGTTTTGGTGACACCGAAACAGCTCGTCTTTCACCTCCAGCATTTTCCACCATGTCCACATTGGGATCTATACCCTCATTGGGGTCTCCAGCAACTGACGTTCCCTCCAGTTGTTCTTCTGCAGTACCAGGCATTTCTTCTTCCAGCGCCGCTTCCTCAACCTGAGGACCAGTTGCACCACTATCCACTCCACTGTCAGCTCCACCACTTTTATCACCATGCGCGGAGGGCTGAAGCCATTTTTTGGGCGAAGGCATTGCTTCTCAACCCAAAATCTTTGAGAGAAACACTTAACCGCAGGGAACCTAACTTGGGCTCATAACCTACGGGGGGCACCCAAAAGGGGGAAGGGATCAACCCCAATGAACACCCTGAATTTATATTCCCCAGACCAACCAGCAAATCCAAACACAGAACACGGAGTAAGAAGAACCAGGGAAGGGAGTAAAGGGGGCCTATGCCTAAGCAACCAGGAACCAACCCCAACCCCAACCACGCGGGCTCTACCTCTTTTTTGCTTGTGGCCTCAGTACTCCTGGCCATCCTTGAGCCAGATATTGTCAGGTACATTGACCCCTTTTCTTTTAACTCTAACCCAATTCCTGAATACAAACTGTAGCAGCTCCGCAACCTAAACCCTAAACCTCTTGAGGCAAGGAATAGCGTCCATCGGCTGATTGGGGTTGGGGTTTAGGAGGGGAGCTTCCGGCTCTGTGGGTTTCAGCCGACCCCACGCCGCTTCAGCTGCGAAAAGACAAGTCCTACTATCAAGCCTTCTTCGCTCTGGCTACGGAACTCTAGGGTTTAGGGTTTAGGGTTTAGGGTTTAGGGTTTGGAGTACTTGCACGTCGGCAAGTGCAGCCGCCGCAGGGCTGTTATCAAGAAGCATCCCATTCTTCTTATTATTTGTAAGTTCTTGTCAATGAATATAATTGTCATTGTGTTGATTTCAATGTTGTCATTTTTGTTATGATAACGGGAACCCAGCATTGTGGCATCTAGATTTGGCGCACGCACCATAGGCTTAGCCTTTGACGCCCCTGCGAATTTGTCCCGATCGGTTCAAACCCCAACCCTCAACCCATCTAGGACCCAAATCAGTCTGAATCCCCAGCCAACGTACCCAAGGCAATCCAAACCTGTTGGACCAAAATGCCGAGACAAAATGCCTAGCGCAAACCTACACCATAACATCAGCAACAACTTGTGCACGATATTGATGGTAGAAACCATAGGCATTATACTAGATACACCTCCCACAACACTGATAGATCCCCTCGAGCCCTCCGGGGCTTACAACACAAGGGCCTGATACGACCCATATTAGCCCTCTAAGCCCCCCGTCCCGTAGAACTAAGCCCCTGCAAGGCTTTGGAGCCCTTTGCAGACTCATCACACTATAACCTTCAAGACTTCAAGACCTACATCGAACTTCTAGACCCGGAACGCCCCACACTTCACTGAACTCCCTAAGCCCTAAGCCGCCAAAGAACTCCCAAAGCCCAAAGCCCCAAACCCAAAAAGAACACACTGAAATTGAAGGTCGAGAGCCACGGCTCGGAGGATAACCTCAGGAGTTTGAAGCAGGAGGGCGAGGCCCGTGGACACCGAAACCAAGAATAGGAGTTTCTATTTCTTGGGGGGGTATCAAAGGGGTGCCCTCTATTTTGTAAGAATTGCCCGAATGGTTTGGGGTTCATGAGGGTTTGGGGG
Organism: Symbiodinium natans; assembly: GCA_905221605.1. Lineage (NCBI taxonomy): Eukaryota > Dinophyceae > Suessiales > Symbiodiniaceae > Symbiodinium > Symbiodinium natans. The sequence goes on along the minus strand of CAJNDS010000753.1, from coordinate 13,885 downwards.
CACTTGGGGGCTCCAAGGTTTCGGGACTTGTGGTTCTGAGTTTGGAATGTATACTACCCGGTTGGAGTTTTGGTCCTAGGTAAAATAAGGGGGACTGTTAAAAGGGAACCCTTCTTAACCCTCTTCCGGCCCTCTTAAACAGGGACCTTAGTCAGAGGCTCTCTATATAAGCCCCGTTTTACCCCGCAATGCATCCTAGGGGTTGCGTGTAGGGCTCCAGGAGCATGACGCAGGGTTTAGGGTGTCCTTGTAGTAGCAGTCGTTTATGGGGCCAATGAAGGCGCTAACGAGGTGCTGCACATACATGGTTGCAACTATCTGTTGCAGTAGCTGCTACTATGAGAGGGAACAGTAGCTCTGATGGGATACCTTGCTCTAGCATGGGTCTTCTCACTATTTCTGGACGCTGATGCATTCTCGAACCGGTTGGACCCTAAACCCTAATCACTGCACCCTAAACCCTCAAGAGTGTCTGGTTCTCGAATCGCTCGGAAAGATAGCTCTAACCCTGACCCAGGACTTGTCCAAGATCGTGGACGAGGCTGGCGAAGCATTGTGCACAGCAGTGACATGGTGAGCCACAGGATCCGCAACCCTAAAGGCCCTAAACCCTGGTTTAGGGTTTAGGGTAACCCCAGAGCCCCAAAAATCTTCTACACTGTTCTACTCCTCAGCCTCGAGAGATTCGCAGCCTTAAGCACTTCAACCAATGATGTAGGTGACCGCCAGAACTCACTCTCAGGTCGGTTCAGACGAAAAGCAGGTAGAGGAGGACTCGCCAGCTGGCTTCTGGGATGGGAGTTCGGGGTGCTGGGTTTGGCACTGCATGCGATCTCTGACGGCTAAGATTTCGGGGTTCTGAGTTTGAGCAGCTATCACTAGATGCTCCCTGCGATTCGACCTAGAACTCTAGAACTGCCACGCATCGCACTCCTTAAGCCCTAAATCCCGTCAAGCCCTTTGAAACAACCCCGCAAGACAGCTCTGAAAGGAGATCTTACAGTGGCCCTACCTACATCTGCCTGGCAAAAGCACCACCAAAAGGGAATGTCTCAAGAGAGCGTGCAGCTTGTCCCGCCCAGTCTACTGCACAAGGGCATTTTGGAGCTTTGGGCTGTTTGCGGCTTCTCTAACCTCTGACAAGCTTGAATGCCTAGCAGTATAGACCCCAATTCCCAAAGATTCGGGGATGTCAGGGGTTAAGGGCTTGGGGGTGGACTCACTGTGTGACGTGGTCATTTCTCTTTGCTTCGGTCCCTGCTGGATCCTGTTTCCGGTGCGGGCCCTTGTAATTAGGGTGCCCAAAAGGCAACCATTCTCAGAACTGAACCGTGCTTGGCTTTAGTGACCAAGCAAGCAAGCAGGTGGAGCCCTAGCAAGCCGGCCCTAAAGAGACAAGCTTACAGAACTCTAAAATCCCAGAAAACAGCCCTAATGAAGCCGAACAGAACCGGAAAAATAAAACCCTAAACTTGCCTCGCAAACCCGAAAGCGAAACCCCTAAGGAAGTTTTTGCAGTGGTAGATCCTCTGTTCCCTACTCCAGCTTTGGGATTGTGTCCAGCGGAAAGCTGTTGCAGGAGATGACGGCGATGACGAAGAAGATCCAGGCAAGGTCGAGCTAGGGTTTGGCCTTTAGGTTTTTTAAGGCTTAGGCCTAGGCTTTAGGAAACATCCGTTTTTTATAGTTCACGGTAAGAACCGTCTACTCCCTGAATTCTCATACGGAAGCCCTCAGCCTTAAGTGACCAGGGGTCCAGGTGTCACGTTTGAAAAGCGGACCCCAATTCCAGAAATTTTGTTATTATTACAAAGAATACCTGTTGCCAGCACGCAGCTGTAATAGCAGAGGGTCCCCATACAAAGCTACACCATGGGTAGGATTCAGCAACCTGGTTCATACAAATATGTCTTGGGTTCGTGCTTTTTGTTGTAAACTTTAGACCGACTAGGGTTCAGGGTTTTGTCTAGGTTTTCGGCTCACATATTCCTGACGTGTATAGGGTTATCGTCCGTCTGTAAGCCCTCATACCCCATAGAGAGGCCTGCCTTGCAAAGGCCACCCTACCTAGGAACATCCTTTCCGGACAGGTCCTCAGTTTAAGGTCAACTCCTACATCCAATCCTAAACCCGAAGCCCGAAACCCTAAACCCTAACCCAGGAGTTGGATCAGCAGATGGAAGAGTCCAGGCTGCAACGCCAGGATGAAAACAAGGAGTACAAGCAGGCGCCCCTTTGTTTCTAGGGTTTTAGGGTTTCTAGGGTTTAAGGGTTTAGGGTTGGGATGTTCCCCTTCATACTAAGAGTCCTTAATAGGATTCTAGTACCCCCTATCATAATACCTATTAAGGGCTGTTAGTATAAGGGGGAACATCCCAGGCTTCGGAAAGTAGGAGTACCCCTTTTTGGGGGCCCCTAGAAGCGGGGTTCTATTCTATTTGGGATATCAAAGGAGCACCCCAATTGTCGGAATCAGGCGAGGCAATAGCATTGGCATTGGACATTCACGTGTCACTTCGTTTTCCCGTATTGGGTTGAGGGCAGTGAAGTTTGGAATATGTTGTTGAAGAGGGCTTACAGGGCCGATCGCGAAAGGGATGCCGCAAGTTCTCATTCAGTTCGTTTGTCAGGAGGCAAATGTGAATGTTTTGGGGGAAGGGGACAGAGTGCTTGGCTCTCATGCAAGGGCACACATCACATGAAGTCCTAACCCTCAGCCCTAAAGCGTCACGCGCATGAAAGCTGGAACTCCTGGGAGGGTTGGGGCATGTGCTACTGAAGGGTCTGAGGGATCTCGTGGCTGCAGCGATCGCAATTTATGGTTGTGATGTCGACACGTTGTGTTTCTGTAATTTTCTGTACCAACATTTTTATATGGGTCAGAAACATACCTGTAATACACTATATACACTGGTAGATTCAACATAATAGTGATCGTAGTTTGAATCGGAAGGATCCTTCATCTGCAGGCGATTGCTGACAGCGTCCGTGCATGCGATCTGCTCCAGCGGGCCAAGGAGCATCATGGTGAGATCATATCCAGACTAGTCTCTTCTTGGGTTTGGGGCTCAGGGGTTTAAGGTTGAGGGTTTAGAGTTAGGGTTTGGGTTTAGGACGGACTGTGTCGCAGTGCTGGTCTTCTGTAACCGCTGCATTTCTTCCCCAGTCTCGGCATTCTGCATGAACAGCCCAGCTTCGGTCTCTGTGGCACGCACTTTAGGCCCCATATACGACCTATATACCGTGCAGTGTGTCCGCAGGATCGGCTCAGCCGCTTCTACACCTCGACGGCCGCAAAAGCCAAAGCAAAGGTTGCCCTGCTGGTGACTCGGCACTGGTGTCATTGATGCAGTCAGGCTTTGGGAAGTTCTCGGCTTCAAGAGGATCCGACCTATAGGCGTAATTCTTCAGAGGAGTTTGAGGGCCACTTAGGTTCTGGGTTACAAAGTAGCCTTTGCAAGATAGAAGGCTTTGAGCTTGGGGGGTACAGCGCACCTCCGTCTTATGGCGGTCTGTCAGGCGCAGCGTCGGCTCCGCCTCCGGAAAATCGCTGCCGCCTCCCGCGCTATTGAGGCTGCAGGCGCGGCAAGGGGAATGTTAAACATCAGATCCTACAGGAAGTTTCCCCTGTAAACCTTAAATCCGGACCCCTCAGAGTTTGGGGTTTAGTTTTTAGGGCGCGCCGAACAGAAGCACGACTTGTGTGAGCGGGGCATCAGTCTGCAGACATACCCACCCCAAGACCGCCCACTTACAAGAGGGCTTGTGCTCTCGCCGTACTAGAATGAACACCCTAAACCCTATAAAGCCGAAACCCCTAAAGCCCCTAAAACCCCTAAAGCCCTGAACCCTGATGCCATGGGACGACACAACACGACCAAGGGTTGGCGTAACAGCACAGGTTTCAGGCCAAGCCTCCGCACACGAACCCATTTGACGACAAGAGTTTTCCGGGACAACTTGTATAAGCCCTAATTCAACATGATCTGAACTAGGTGGCCAGTAGAAGCTGCAATAGAAAAACGTGCCAAAGCTGGAGGCCGACCATGGAGAGATCCCGGCAGAACCCCCGAAGGTTTAGCCAAAAGTGGGGTTGCGGATGGGTTGATGAATCAAAAGGGCGTTGGGCCTTCTAGCCAGAACCCAGGCACATGACGTGCTCCTGAGAAGATCTAACGACATCATATCCAACAAAGTTCAAGCAGCAATGACCTACAAACATTTGGTCACAATTCAATGTTATGCCATTGTTGCTAGAACACCAGCGAAGTCTTTGATTTGGTATTATTGTTTACATTGGTTTCAAGTGCTCGTTCACATGTTCAAAAATGTAAGGCTAATTGAGCTTTTCTAATTGGCTTCAATAACCTTGCTCAAACTTTGCGTGGTATATGAACCGAGTTTTACACTGCAATTGTGGGCGCCTTTCCTTTTCCCCAGCTTAACGCCATCAAACTTCAAGAGCAATGTGGGGTATAATTTTTGTTGGGAGGCTCGCTTGCAGGTTGGGGTCTATGTGGTGTGGTCGTGAAGCGCATGGCGTGCGCTGGGTGCTCGCGTGACTGCACTCCGCACGACCGCACCCGGTACCACCCCGACACACTGCACCCCCAATTGGCTCGGCATAACGCTGATCATAGCAATTTTGTATCAAATGTCATGCCATGCTTACTGTTATGTGAATTGCAGCGAGTCGGGCTGCAGGGCGCAGAGGAGCCGCGCCAAGGCACTCCATCATCCGCACCACCGCACCTCTTTGCACCGCGACCCGGGTTCAAGTGCGCATGTATGAAATAGATGGCGGTGGCCTTTCCTCCTATTCGGTCATTTCGTCTTTTCCGGTCTTGACCCCATCGCAGTTTTCACTGTCCGCTGGCGGACGAGCCCGTCCTCCCACCGACCAGCAGTTCGGGGCTTAACGCCACTCAATGGACAAAGGAATGCAACGAATCCTTTACTCCAGCCAATCTGCTGAGGTGTTGCTGCCCACCATACTTTCCTTAGGAATTATGTGTGTTTTTCGTGTGTATAGGTGCAGCCCAAGGGCATATCAATGATAGCTCCTTATAAGGTGAAGCCAAAGCCGATCCACCAGGAGCCGGCCTGCGGGTCGCCAGCGAGAAGGCGGACGTATGGCCGGCATGGAAGCCCAGCGTATTCTATATCCCCCCCTTGGGAAATGTGTTTCTATTTTTTATTATATACAACCCAAGAGGATCTTAGAAATATTGTTCTCATTTTGGTTCTAAGGGGAGTATAGTATCTGGGATGGTTGGGATGATTGAGACTTAAAGGGCTCATATGTTTCATGGGGCTCAAAGGACTTATAGGGGTTGTATGTTGGGGCTATAGTAGTGTTTTAAAATGTCTTTAATGTTGGGTTTATAGGGTCTAGGACAAGTTGTCTGGTAGGACCTAGCTGGGTTTGTAGGTGCTGCTGGAAGCGCGTAGGGCGTGTCGAGGTGCTGGTTGGTTTTGAGGGTTCGTCGAGTTTAAGGTCACAGGGTTTAGGGCTCGTAGAGGCTTTATGGAGTTTAAGGCGTAGGGGGCTTTTGGAGTTTAGAGCGTGTTAGGTTTGCAGAATTCGGGGTGGGGGATTTTACGTTTTTGCAGACTTTAGGGTCCTGGCTGGAGGTGTAAGATCTACACCGTTAAGAGAGGGTTTGGGATGAAGGCGGCTCGAGTATTTCAAGGTTCACGAGGTTTTGAAAATTTAGGAGGAGGCCTCAGGGCTCATTCTAGGGCTATAGATTTTGAGCTTGTGGGTAGGCCGGCGTATGTCTTCAAGGCTGATAGAGGGGCCTTGCTTTTGAATGTTTCGGCTTGCTCCTCGAGGGTTCGATTTTGTTGGGTCATGTGGGACAGTTCAGGCTTGAGACTCAGGGTATTTTCCTGGTCCTTTGCCCCAAACCCGAAACCCTAAATCCTAGGCAGGATTTAGGGTTTAGGGTTTAGGGGTCTAGGGTCTGGGGTCTGAGGTTTAGGGTTTAGGGTTCAAATCCTAGGGTGGGTTTGGTTTAGCATTTGGGGCAAGTTTTGCTTAGGGTTCCAATGGGCCTGAACTTGTGGTTTGGTCCGAATCGTGGGCAGATATGTACATCCTACATCCTAAGACCTAAGACCTCGCGCTAGAAAAACCCTAAGCCCTAAACTTCGGCATCTAAAGCTCAGAATCAACCCTAGGCTTCCCTATAAGGCCATGAACCCTCCTCCTGTTCCTAGAGCCGGTGGAGTGCTCACAGGCACAGCCCAGCAGCGACGATCTCGAGCTCACAGAGATTGGCGCCAGCCCGAAGGCAGTGTGTGGTTGGTTGGAGAGGGGGGATGGGGGGTTGCAGGGCTGTTTTTGGGAGCTGTGATGGGCAGCTGGGCTTCAGTTACACCACTACACCATTGTCATCGCTCAGCCCTCACATCCCATAAGCCGAGACTTCACGGCAGGGCTTCTCGAAGTACGCGAAGCAGGACTCGGGCTCCACAGTGGCAGCCATGCTGGACACGATAGCATGGGCCCGAGCTGTGTTGCTCAGGGCGTTGAGGTCAGCTCTCCCAGTTAGGGCTCCGGGTGGGGTCCTTGTTGCAATGCGACCCGTGATATTTAGGATACTGTGCCCCGAGAAGTAGGAATCCAGTAGCAACGTCTAGTTTGCAGGACGAACTCCAAAACCCAGGCCAGAGCTATCTTCAATGTCACATCCCCAGTGGTATGGAGAACGCGGCGCTTAAAGTAAGCTCAGGCCTAAACAACCCTAACGGATGGGTGAGGGTGGCTTGCTGTTCCTGCCGTTTAAGCTGCTTGATGGCTCTTTATTACAGTCGGGCCATAGCTGCACTTCGCACGGTACAAAGCATCCGCAGTGATTCTGCATCCTCTCTTTCGCAGCTTCTGCACCGTTTAGACTGGTCCCCTCCGGGCCCCTCCGTTCCTCAATGCCTAAATGACAAGGTGGAGGACCTTGGGAAAGAGCGCAAGGCGGCTCGTGGAATCGGGCCCAGAATGGCTGCCCTCACAGGGTTTAAACTCCAGGGCTTGGGGCCTCGGTTAGGAGTTTCAGGGTTTACGAACTTTGAGATTTGGGGCTTTGGGGCTTGTAGCTAGGGCCTACAGGATATAGGCTCTCTAGGAGAAAACGCTCAGCGGGGCTTAGGGATTTGGCTTCGGGCTTGGGCCTGGGAGCTTCTCAGTTTCGCCAGCGCAGGATCACAAAACACAGCCCTGTGTTGCACTTGGGGTACGAGAGCTCCCAACACCGGCAGGCAATGGACAAACAGGAGGCAGACGCGCAGAAGGCCTACGAGAAGTTGGCTCAGGCCGGGGAAGCTGTCAGAGCTGGAGCAGCCGCCCCTCCCCCAACCTCAGGACCTTCAACAGCCTAATCTTACTGTCCCACACATCTATCTTGCTATAAGCCTTCAACATCCGACAACCCTAATTACCAGGATGGGCTACTAGGCTTTATTACCCCCATAATCAACCCTACAAAGGGCCTTTTAAGGGGTCACAGGGTATCATAGCCCTTCCGGGTAGCCAAGCCCTCCACAAAAAGACATCGACGCCAGGATGCCCAGCGGAGCCGCGAGGAGTCCACGCGCAGCCTCGCTGAGAAGACGGGTGCTGGGACCTCAGCCGCGCCTTTGGGAGGGGGCGGTGGGTTAGCAGGGAGAGGGGAATGAGGTACACTACAGAATCCCTTAAAGGGTATATATGGGGCTCTAATTCCCTCATTCCCTGCGAACCAACAGTAAGTTGGGGGGGGGGGGGGGGGGGAGGGCGGTGCAGGGCGATACAGGCTTCCCAAGCGCCTACACCTACCAAGTGTGAGGAAGGGATGCCTGTTTCAGTCCAAGTACCCGAAACCCTAAACCCTGCATGTGTAATAATGTAGTCCATTAAGCAATCCTTAAGCCTTATCAAAGGGGTTCGCGTTTTTTGTGGCTGGCAAGCCTGAGCCCGCAACAATGTGCTTGGCGCGTGGACTTAGAGCTCAGAAACCCGAAGCCCGAATCTCCATGCGACGTAAGACTCTCAAACCCTACAAGCCTCCATGCCCCCCAAAAGCGTTCCCTGAATATCCACCGCAAAAGCCCCCAAAACCAAACCCTAACATCTAAAACCCTGCAGCCACCCCCACAGTCGCAACCCTAAACTCCATGCTTTTTTCGTTTCTGGAGCGTCGAGGTCAGGGCCGGCCTTGAAAGGCGTCTGCTTGGGCTGGATCAGTGGGGACGCCCGGAGGGTCTCTCGGGTGTTTGGGTTTATAGGGTTTGGGGTTTTGGGGTTACAGGGTTTAGGTTTGATCGGGCTTATAGGGCTCAGGGTTTAGGGCTTAGGGGTTAGGGTTTATAGGGTTTGGGGTTTATAGGGTTGCGGGCCTAGAGTTTGCTCACGTGGGCTTCATTGGGGGCCCCACGGCCCAAGCAACAACGGTATGTCTCTTCGTGGCATGTCCAGAAATGGCATCTCACGCGCGTTTTCCAACGTGTGGCGCATGATGCTGGTGTCATGGAGGAGTTTTAAAAGTAATCTAAGGATTTAGGGTCGTGCCTGATTCCAAAACTTCCCGGGCTTCCAAATGCCGAAGACCGCCAGGAAGACGGCCACGAATGCGGAAGGCCAGCAGAGCGTCGCCAAGTACTTGGAGGCAGTGGCCCGATTGTCCCGAACCGCGTGCCCTTAAACAACTTAACACAGCCCACCTCTGAGCGTACCACCCTTCCTCTCGAAGCATCCCTCCTAAAACATCGGACAACCAGGCGTTGCGCCAAGATTGCAGCGGCCTCATCAAAAACTTCGAGGCAAGCCTGCCGCCAGCGTGTCCACTCCGTGCTCACTACATGGCATTCAGACTTGAAGAATCCAGAAGTACCAGTAGCATGGGTGCTGAAAGCTGGAGCTCTGAACCCAAACCCTATGAAACCATGCCTAAGCCCAGCGCAAGCCCTACAACCCCAAGGCCCCAAAGCCTGAAACTCCGAAACTTCCAGCCCTTTGCCCTGAAACCCTGAAACCCCCAAAGCCCAGCAGCAAGCTGCAAAGCCCAAACTCTACCCCATAGACTCCTAAATCCCCTCAATCCCTAAATATCTCGCACCCGTTTGGATGCTCCTTAAGGTACCCCCCCCCCCCCAGGCCTGTTGACGGGTACGCGGCGGGGTGGGGAGGCCAACCCCAAAACCCTGCCCTATAAATGCCATCGCACGCGAGGAGCGAAAGCAAGCTCGAGCAGGGGAGGCAGTGCCAGCAGAATTCGGGGTTGGGTTTATACAGGGTTCAGGCGATCTGGGGGTTCATAATCTAGCAGGCATTTGTTGCGGATCTGGGGTTTGCACCAAAGACCTCAGACCGCACTTCAAACCCTAAGTTGACTCAGGCCCTGTACCTGCCCTGGCTGCGCAAGCCCGGCGCCCGAAAAGAGCTTCCCGAAAGCTCTTGGGTGAAAGGGTGCCTAATTAGGGCCTATAGAGCTTAAACCCGAACGCCCCTAAGTTTCGGGTTCGGCAATGGGGCTCGAATTGCGTACCCAAGCCCGACAAAGCCCTAAACCCTAAACCCTAAACTCCGGGCTTCGCTGTGGCAGGTCGATCGGCTCGAAAGTGCAGGGGCGCTCCTCGGCGAGTCGAGGCTCCAAGATTCGGTGACTTTGGGGCTTGGGGTTTGGGGTTTGGAAGTTGGGGTTTTGGGGTTTAGGGTTTAGGGTTTAGGGTTTAGGGTTTGGGGTTTGGGGTTTAGGGTTTAGGGTTTGGGGTTACTGCTTAAGGTTCTTGGTTTTGTTGGGCAGGATTCAGGGTGCATGCACACAGCTCTTGAGGGGGTCATCGGGCTCAGTATTCAGCGGACATACGAGATTTGGATTCAGGGCAGGCTCAGAGGCCATAGCGGATATAGAATGAGACGCTTGGGGTTCATAGTTTCTCAAAAAGTTTCGGGGCCATGGTTCGGGTTTAGTGTTTATAGGTATTCGTGTTTGTAAGGATTTTGTAAGGCTTATGCCCTAAACCCTAAACCCTAAACCCTAAACCCTAAACCCTAAACCCACTGGGTTCATGAGCTTTACGGTTCCCACAGGAACGATGGCTCGGGCTCTCGGCTCTATCGGGGCAAGGATGACCATGCTTCGACTTACAAGGATCCTCGGCCTTTGCCTGTCCCTGTGCTTAGACGTCGCACCTGCGAACGTAGAGAAAGTAGCAGATATCATTGAGTTCAGCGCCATCACGCCCACTGTCCTCGCAGGTAGATGGTGTCGGGGCAAGCGTGCGCCGGCACATCTGGGTTTCACCACGTGATGCTGCATGCATCGAGGAAACGTCCTTTCGCTTTGCCGCTGCACAGGGTGAACACTGTGAGGTCCAGCAAGGCAGTATCCTTCCACGTCGGCACTCAGAACCCGTAGTGAGAGCAGAAGCGCGAGGGTGAACTCCTGGTGGAGGTACTGTGGATGGACAAAATCTTGCATGACCCCCTACGTTACACGTGTGCGACGGTTGGTAATCGAGCTCCCCACACCCCTCGAATTTCAATGTTGCGCGCGCATATGGGTGATGCAGGATTTCGGTCATTCACACACATGCACTTTCGAAGCGTTGCAAGGACAGCAATGTTAAGATTCAGGGTTTGGAAGGGATGACCTGCGTGATAAAAGTGATGCAGGATTTCGTCCATCAACAGTCTGGAGACTGGCAAGTTTTCGGAAAAACTGGTCTCTAGTCACGGCTGACCAAAGTCAACGGAGGGCCGTATGTGAGGGGCCAGGATGGGGCAGAAAGTCCGGAATGTGGTATTTTCAAGTTTCAAATTGTTTCCATAGTTTCAAATTAGTTTCCAATCAGTTTCAAATTAGTTTCAAAATCCAGTTGCAAAATCGCTGTTAAGGGGGAACTGCAATTTCTGTCCGCGCTTCTTGAAAACGAGGAACCTCTGAGATTCCTTCATTTTTCTGAATCGCGCGTAGAAAAATGCAGTTTCCCCTTAACAGCGATTTTGCAACTGGATTTTGAAACTATTTTGAAACTAATTTGAAACTACGGAAACGAATTTGAAACTTGAAAAACACGGCATTTCTGCTCTTTGCCGCTTGGCCACACCGAGAAAGAGGAGAGCTTAGGCTTGAAGCTGCAAAAGGTACATCTCCGACATTCTTCCCAAAGGCCATTCTCCGACATTCTTCCCAAAAGCCATTCCAGCACCAGCTCTTGCCAACAAGTCAGTCAATTATCTTGTCCGAGACTGTGGATGGACAAAATCTTGCATGACCCCCTACGTTACACGTGTGCGACGGTTGGTAATCGAGCTCCCCACACCCCTCGAATTTCAATGTTGCGCGCGCATATGGGTGATGCAGGATTTCGGTCATTCACACATGCACTTTCGAAGCGTTGCAAGGACAGCAATGTTAAGATTCAGGGTTTGGAAGGGATGACCTGCGTGATAAAAGTGATGCAGGATTTCGTCCATCAACAGTCTGGAGACTGGCAAGTTTTCGGAAACTCTGGTCTCTAGTCACGGCTGACCAAAGTCAACGGAGGGCCGTATGTGAGGGGCCAGGATGGGGCAGAAAGTCCGGAATGTGGTATTTTTCAAGTTTCAAATTGTTTCCATAGTTTCAAATTAGTTTCCAATCAGTTTCAAATTAGTTTCAAAATCCAGTTGCAAAATCGCTGTTAAGGGGGAACTGCAATTTCTGTCCGCGCTTTTTGAAAACGAGGAACCTCTGAGATTCCTTCATTTTTCTGAATCGCGCGTAGAAAAATGCAGTTTCCCCTTAACAGCGATTTTGCAACTGGATTTTGAAACTATTTTGAAACTAATTTGAAACTACGGAAACGAATTTGAAACTTGAAAAACACGGCATTTCTGCTCGTTGCCGCTTGGCCACACCGAGAAAGAGGAGAGCTTAGGCTTGAAGCTGCAAAAGGTACATCTCCGACATTCTTCCCAAAGGCCATTCTCCGACATTCTTCCCAAAAGCCATTCCAGCACCAGCTCTTGCCAACAAGTCAGTCAATTATCTTGTCCGAGACTGTGGATGGACAAAATCTTGCATGACCCCCTACGTTACACGTGTGCGACGGTTGGTAATCGAGCTCCCCACACCCCTCGAATTTCAATGTTGCGCGCGCATATGGGTGATGCAGGATTTCGGTCATTCACACACATGCACTTTCGAAGCGTTGCAAGGACAGCAATGTTAAGATTCAGGGTTTGGAAGGGATGACCTGCGTGATAAAAGTGATGCAGGATTTCGTCCATCAACAGTCTGGAGACTGGCAAGTTTTCGGAAAAACTGGTCTCTAGTCACGGCTGACCAAAGTCAACGGAGGGCCGTATGTGAGGGGCCAGGATGGGGCAGAAAGTCCGGAATGTGGTATTTTCAAGTTTCAAATTGTTTCCATAGTTTCAAATTAGTTTCCAATCAGTTTCAAATTAGTTTCAAAATCCAGTTGCAAAATCGCTGTTAAGGGGGAACTGCAATTTCTGTCCGCGCTTTTTGAAAACGAGGAACCTCTGAGATTCCTTCATTTTTCTGAATCGCGCGTAGAAAAATGCAGTTTCCCCTTAACAGCGATTTTGCAACTGGATTTTGAAACTATTTTGAAACTAATTTGAAACTACGGAAACGAATTTGAAACTTGAAAAACACGGCATTTCTGCTCTTTGCCGCTTGGCCACACCGAGAAAGAGGAGAGCTTAGGCTTGAAGCTGCAAAAGGTACATCTCCGACATTCTTCCCAAAGGCCATTCTCCGACATTCTTCCCAAAAGCCATTCCAGCACCAGCTCTTGCCAACAAGTCAGTCAATTATCTTGTCCGAGACTGTTGATGGACAAAATCTTGCATGACCCCCTACGTTACACGTGTGCGACGGTTGGTAATCGAGCTCCCCGCGCCCCTCGAATTTCAATGTTGCGTGCGCATATGGGTGATGCAGGATTTCGGTCATTCACACACATGCAACTTCGAAGCATTGCAAGGACAGCAATGTTAAGATTCAGGGTTTGGAAGGGACGACCTGCATAATAAAAGTGATGCAGGATTTCGTCCATCAACAGTCTGGAGACTGGCAAGTTTTCGGAAACTCTGGTCTCTATAGTCACGGCTGACCACAGTCAACTGAGGGCCGTGTGTGAGGGGCCAGGATGGGGGGCAGAAAGTCCGAAATATGGTATTTTTCAAGTTTCAAATTGTTTCCATAGTTTCAAATTAGTTTCCAATCAGTTTCAAATTAGTTTCAAAATCCAGTTGCAAAATCGCTGTTAAGGGGGAACTGCAATTTCTGTCCGCGCTTTTTGAAAACGAGGAACCTCTGAGATTCCTTCATTTTTTTGAATCGCGTGTAGAAAAATGCAGTTTCCCCTTAACAGCGATTTTGCAACTGGATTTTGAAACTATTTTGAAACTAATTTGAAACTACGGAAACGAATTTGAAACTTGAAAAACACGGCATTTCTGCTCGTTGCCGCTTGGCCACACCGAGAAAGAGGAGAGCTTAGGCTTGAAGCTGCAAAAGGTACATCTCCGACATTCTTCCCAAAGGCCATTCTCCGACATTCTTCCCAAAAGCCATTCCAGCACCAGCTCTTGCCAACAAGTCAGTCAATTATCTTGTCCGAGACTGTGGATGGACAAAATCTTGCATGACCCCCTACGTTACACGTGTGCGACGGTTGGTAATCGAGCTCCCCACACCCCTCGAATTTCAATGTTGCGCGCGCATATGGGTGATGCAGGATTTCGGTCATTCACACACATGCACTTTCGAAGCGTTGCAAGGACAGCAATGTTAAGATTCAGGGTTTGGAAGGGATGACCTGTGTGATAAAAGTGATGCAGGATTTCGTCCATCAACAGGGTCTCGGACAAGATAATTGACTGACTTGTTGGCAA
>CAJNDS010000752.1:53884-76338 GCA_905221605.1 Symbiodinium natans | reverse complement strand
GGTTTTGGGTTTAGGGTTTTGTGTTTAGGGTTAGGGTTTAGGGTTTAGGGTTTAGGGTTTAGGGTTTAGGGTTTAGGGTTTAGGGTTTAGGGTTTAGGGTTTAGGGTTTAGGGTTTAGGGTTTAGGGGGGTCGCCACCAAGGCTGCTGCTTCACCGCCTCCGTGAGCCGGATTGTCTTCGTGGCCTCGGGAACGGCGAACTCGAAAAGGCAGAAAATGAACAACACCATGCTTGTGGAAATCTCTGAGGGCGGCGGCTCTTCCTTGAGCTGCAGTGCATGCGCCAAGCTTCTCACCTGTCAGGCCATGGTTCCAGGGACGACAAGGTACTTGTGTTAGTTGGCGATGTTTATGGGTTGGTTGGTTGGTGGGGCTTGGCCTTGGGTCCACAAATTGGAGCAGAGATGGTTGGTGGTTGGGCCGGTCTTGGCCGTGGGCCCACACATTGGGGCAGGGATGGTTGGTGGCATGGGCTGGGGAACTAGTGGGGTGACCAGTGCGCATGGTGAACAAAACTAGCAGACACTTCTTTCATTCCAGCGTATAGGGTCTTATAAAGTTTCAGGGTCTATAGGGTTCATTGATAGGGTTTATCCAGGGTTGCTAGCGTTAGGCTTGGTCTCTTTGAGGGTTTATACAAGCTAAGGGTCTAGGGTTCAGGGTTTATATACGGTTTATGGCATTAAGGGTTTTAGCTTGGGGGTCTCTCCGCCCCTGCAAACCCTAAACCCTAAACCCCATGCGGAGCTGCAACTGGTATTGTAGAAAAGAGTTGGTGATGAGAGTTGAAGGGGTCAATGAACCCGGATATTTTTGGCTCAAGAAACGTGGGCAATGCGCCCTACGGAAAAGGTGTGTTTGGTTGTGCTTTGGGTTTTGTCTTCGGTTGTTCCAGGGGAATCAAGGGCTTCTGTTGGGGCTGACTGTTTTGTTCCCTGTCCTCCTTCGGTTGCCCCCCGGAGGTTATGAGCCCAAATTAGGCTTCCTGCGGAATTGGTAAAGATTTTTCGTTTGTTTAACGCCATGGACATGATGCGGCGTCGCTCTGAGCCTGGACTGTCGCCAACGGCCAATGAAGCCGAAGGAAATCGTGGTGATGGGGGTGAAGATCGACAACAAATGGTACAAGCACTGACAGATGGTAGGGAGGTTGCAATGATACAACCAACGCCTCAGGTGGAAAACGAAGTGGTTCCGGTTCAAGCAGCAAATCCTTTCTGGAGCGAGCGGGCTCAAGAAGAAATGAGACTTAGGCAGTCAAGGCCGGCAAGTCTTCCCGCGAGCGGAGGGGATAGGAGTGGTGAAGGTACGAGAAGACCGCCTTCGCTGCAAGATCTTTTGGGTCAGGAACCTGCACCTGTTGAGAGACCATCGTCAGGCTTAATGGGACAAATGGAACGAGGTACTATTGGTGGAGTGCAAGCCGACGAAGAACTCATTCCTGATGTTAGTGGGGAAGAGCAATCTGAAGATATGGCGGTGGTGAAGCGTGCGCTGAAAGAGTTGCTTGTGCAGACAAAGGAGCTGGGGAACAGGTTGCATCGGGTGGAGGAAAAAAGCTATACCTCTGCTGCATCTGGGTCAGCTTCAAGGGCACGGAGCTCTGGAGTGGTGGACGCAAACACGGCATATCCTCTAGGAATGACTCCAGAGAAGCAGTACCTGCCAGGACAAGTTTTCTACACGGATGGTATGGGTGGTTTTTGGACTGTGTTGCCTGATGGGACATGGCTGCCTATTGAGGGCTACGACCTGCCAAAGGGTTGTGATCTTCAATCCTTGCCTGGGTCCAGGAAGGGGGATGTTCAAGTGGAGGATGAAAAAGAAGTGCCAATGATGCATGTAGCTGAAGGGAAGAAACCCTCCAGATTGCCTCCATTGAATTACCCCACGGGAGGTCCTGCGAGTGGTGGATATGCAAGTGGACCACCTGGTTTAACACATGTTCCGATTACTTCCGTGCCGTCAGGTGTTGATGGTTCTGCCGCACCTGTGGGGAACCAGCCCGTTTTGTTTCAGCTCGGGAAACTGCAACGCAAGAGAACTCAGCAGGATCGGGTGGATATACAATGGTGGATGATGTTCCGTATCGGTGGAAAATGGTCGCTGGGAAGTTGGAATTAGAAAAGGTTCCGCTCACAGCTGTTGCGCCCGGTATAGGACATGGACTACCTCAAGGGCCTGGTGGTAGGGTCAGTTTACCTCCTGGAGCAGTGGTGCCACGTGGTATGCCAATCATTGGTGATAGTTCTGGAACCGAACGTCCGGAGGCTCTTGGGAAGCATGTGATGAGCCTTCCAACTTTGGCAGACTACACACCAAGCAATCCGACGGCACTGGGTGATTGGATCGCAATGATCGAACCAATGTTGTCTTCGCTGACAGATACAGGAAGAGTGTGGTGGCAATGCGTCTACTCAAAGGCATATCAAGCGTATGCCAAATGGTTGAGTGTTTCTCCGCTGGAAAGGTTGGGCATCAAGGCTGAGCTGGAAGGGCTCAAAGTGGTTCAAACTGTGCATGTTTTGTTGGAGCAGAGAGCGGTGTCTTTGCTGCTACAGGCGATCCCGGAGAGATTGAAGACCGAGATCGTTTCCACTCGAATGTTGGGGTCAGTGATGATATTTTACAAATTGCTGACGGTCTACCAACCAGGTGGAGCAAATGAGCGCAGCACAATGTTGAACTTCTTGGTGCAACCATCTCCAGCAACCTCGATCTCAGAGGCCATAAAGGGAGTGCGTCAATGGGCGCAATGGCGTTCCCGATTGAGGGAGTTGAGAGCGGCGAGCCGGACGCTACCTTGCTTATCAAGGGATTGGATGGTTTGTCATCCGCGTTGCTGGCGAAACACCCTACGGTTCATTTCAGAGTGGCATCCTTTCGGGAGAAATTGGGGGTGGACTACTCGCCGACCTCTGAAACTGCGACAAAACTAGCTGAAATGTTACAGGCAGAGTTTGAACTGCTATTGCATAGTGCTGGTGAACAAGAGGTGAAGCAGGACTCGGACGCCAAGAAAAGGGCCAGGTTAAACAAGGCCCAAAAAGGAGCTGGTGACGAGACAGAGGAGGGTGACAAAGGCAAAGGGAAAGGAAAAAGGTACAGCGGAGATGGTGAACGTCCTTTCTGTTGGATATATGGGAAGACCGATGCAGGTTGCAAGTTCGGATCCCGCTGCAAATTTCGCCATGACAAAGACTCCCTTGAGCGAGGAAGATGTTTTGAGTGTGGGGCCGTTGGCCATCTGCAGCCGCAATGTCCATATAAGGATGGCGCAAGTTCCAATGTGGACTCAAATCCTGAGAGGAGTAGATCTAAAGGGAATTCTCCCAAAGGGGGAAAGGGCGGCAAAGGTGCGAAATGGGGAAATGCCAAAAAGGCAGAGGTAGCTGAAGGGGGAGATGAGACGGCTAATGCGGGATTGGATAAAGGTTCTGCAAGTCCCTCATCGCCATCAACGGCCAATCAGGTCCTTGTTGAAGCGTTAGAGGTGCTGAAATCTATGAAGCTGTCATCAGAACAGTCGGCATCAAACGGGGATCCCAGTATTCGAATGTTATGTGGCTCTGGGCTGCTTCAGCAGGAAGGGAGAGTGGCGTTGGTGGATACAGCTGCTACGCATCTTGCGCGGACGCTTTTTCCATGGGAATGTTTACCAGACACTACTGTTATGGTGCAAAGCGCGCTTGGTGGTGTGACAATGAGGATTACAGAGAAAGGGACGTTGATTAGGGAAGACAATGGGCCCCTGATTATCCCTCTCTGGTTGATTTTGGAGTTTGGGGCGAACCTCACTGTGATCAATGGGATGTGTCACGTGGGGGCAAAATCTTCGCTGGACCAGCTCTTGTGGTTTGAACATGGCTGTTTGGTTATGGATTACAAAACAGCTGAAAAAATGGTTTTGCATGCTGAAAGGCAGCGTGTATCTTGGTCCCATTCTCAATGGAGGAATGGAAGGGCGGACTGTGGAGTCGGTTCGTCGGATGCCACGTTGTTGCCGAAGCAGGGAGAAGGCCGAGGAGTATGCGTTCTACATGTGGCCAGGGTTTCGACACCAATGAGTGTTCGGGAATGGGCATGTTGGACTCGGGAGCATCACATCCTCTCAGATCACTTCGTCCTGGAGAACAGCTTCCGCAGCAAAAGGTGTTGGTGTCTTTAGCTGTTGGATCTCGGGAGATGTGTATTACCCCAGGTGGGACCCTGGTAACTCCTGAAATGGTAGATCCACTAGTGCCAATTGGCAAAGCGAGCGCCTTGGTTGGTCTCAGAGTTCAGTGGCGTGGTGGCAAGTGCACAGCCTCACATCCTGTTCTGGGGGAACTTCGCGTTCGTGATCTGAATGGGTGCCCTTGTTTAGAAAAGGAGGTGGCGCTTCAGATCATTGATGAAATGGATTGGTGCTCCCCAAAGCAAGCTTTGAAGGTGGCACGTATGGTTCAAGGGTGTCCGAATACGGACAACGAGGTGGCTGTAAAAACGTCGTTGCAAAGCGCAGCGCGGACAGCGTCAGCGAATGAGGAGGAGTTCGTCCAGGCATGCTGGAGATTTCTTCGGTGGTATTATGGGGATATACCAGAAAATATGCTGATGGAGCTGTTGCCACGTGGAGATATTGCGGCGTTGCCTTTCAACCGTCATAAAAGGAGACGGCTGGCACGAGCAAAAAGGGTGGTGGTACACCTATTTTCGGGGAAACAAAAATGGCATTTTCCCAGTCGGGATGTGGAGGTACTGGAGCTGGATTTGACAAAAGGCGGTGACCTACATAATTCGAGCGTCTGGAAGTATCTTCTGCATCTGGCGGCTGAAGGAAAGGTGGTTGCTGTGGTTGGAGGACCTCCATGCAGGACAGTGTCAAGGTTGAGAGGTGAAGACGGTGGTCCACCTGTATTACGCCGGCGCTGTGGGCCTGAACGGTTGGGATTAAAGAGTCTTCCTTGGCCACATCAAGAATTAGCTCAAAAGGATGGTGTTTTACTTCTGAAGATGCTTTTCCTATATGACGTGGCGGTGCATTCAAGGTGTGGAACTGCTGAAGTCATCAATGGAAGTTCTGTCTTCTTTGGCATGGAAAGCCCTGGGGACCCTGAACTCATAGGGAAGGATTTCTCTCAGAACGGCAAAACGGTCTTGAGTGCTGAGGATCTGGTGGATGGTTCTCAGGAAGGGCTCTCAAGTCCTACCTTCTGGAGTTGGCCAGAGGTGAAAAGCTTTTGTGAGCGTTATGGAATGTACGCTGCACACTTTGATCAAGGAGCATTGGGACATGCTCTGGTGAAACCTACGACTTTCCTGGTGTCTGATATGGAACTATGGGAATCGTTGGAACAGGTTCGCGTGGTTGTTCCGTGGTCGGCAACATTCGCTTCTACCCTGGAAGAGCGTATTGGACAATCCTCTGGGCGCGATGGGCGTTTGGATTGGTTAAAAGAATACGTCACAGGTTGGCACAATGGTTGCATGAGAGCGATGCTGAACGGGAAGCTATGGTGTTAAAAAAAGAAGAACGAGAAGGGACGTTACGGAGGTTGACGACTGAGGAGCGAGCTTTCCGTGACCATTGCCTAAGGGGGCATATTCCTTTCAGACGTGATTGTCAAATCTGTGTGTCTGCCGCTGGAAAAGAGCGTCGCCATTTGAGGCGAAAGCATGGGTATGCTTACACTTTATCATTGGACTTAGCGGGTCCATACAAGTGTTCGAAGGATGCTCACCAGCAGAAGCCACGACACGCTGTTATTGGTGTGTATCAATTTCCAATGTTGGATCCCAATGTGGGTCGCCCTCCAGAAAAGGAGGAAGATGCGGATGAGGTGGAAGATCACGTGGCAGATGAAGGTGCTGGTGTTGGAGAATGGTTAGGCGATGCAGTCACGAACTTCGAGGAGGAAGGCTCTGCACCGGTGGAACCTGCGCCAGTTCTGGAGGCGGAGGTGTTGAAAATTCAAGCTTCTGAGAAATCCTGGAAGGAACTGAAGGACCACTTGACCCAACCTGTCCGTATGATCAACTTCGTTATGGTGGAGCCGATTGTGGATAAACAGCAAACAACTGTTTTGTCGGCAGTTCAAAGGATGATGGTGCGCTTGCAGAGACATGGGTATCCGGTGTTGAGAATCCACTCAGATCGAGCGGGGGAGTTTGTCAATGCACGCTTCCGGTCCTTTTGTGAAACTCGTCTGATATATAGGACCACTGGTGATCCTGGAGTCCCGCAAACAAATGGGCGCGCTGAAGCATGTGTGGGTTTATTCAAACGTGGTGTCAGGTCGCTCTTAAAGGAGGCGCGACTCGGGCCGGCGTACTGGGCACTGGCTGCTCGCCATTGGCAGAAAGCTGAAAGGGAGTTGGGGTTAAATCCTAAAGCATTGCTTCCTTTTGGTGCTCAGATTCAAGTCAAACGTCGTCCGTGGGAGTTGCTGGGTCCGGATGGAACAAAGAAAGGTCGGCAATGGGTCGATCGTACGCAGCCTGCGCTTCTTTTGGGTCCATGCGATGACCTACCTGGTGGTTATTGGGTGGAAGCTCAAGGGACTGCAAAAGATCCGGATGAACTGGTGTTATTTCCTTGCACTACGATTTTTTCCAATATAAAGGAACCGCCTGAATTGGAGCTGGAAGGGGTGGTAGAAGAACAGGAGCCTTCTCCTCCAGAGCATCGTCTCAAGGGGAAAAAACCGGCGCTTCGGTTTGCTGATGAGGAAGGACCTCCTTTACCTCCGCCTCGCGATCCTCCAGTTCGCCATCGGTTGATGGAGAAAAGCCCGGCCTCTTCACTGCGTGGTCATGTGGGCTCCTTGCGCTTGCTTCGCAAGCGGGGGGAGAGTCCGCCCTTAGAAATTTTCGAGGATGACATGCAGGGTCTGGGGAGCTGGAAGAAAATGCAGATGTTGAGGACAATGTTCCTGGTGATGAGTATTGGCCGACTTGCTGTTCTCCTCATGAAAATGCTTATTTGGTCTGCAAAAGTGAGACTGCTGGGGATGGAACACAGTTGGAAAAAGAAGAGCAAAAAGCCAAGTCAATGTATGAAAGGTCTATGTATGATTACGTGGACTGCGAGGAGCTTTTGGAAGGGATTGTATACCCAAAGAGGGTGAATCGAAGAGGTGGTATCAACAATTGGTGCGCAAGTACGCGAGCTCTGGTGCCAAATTTTCTGCTCTTCAGATCTCATGCAATGCTCCGGTGTCATTGCATAGGGATAGTCACAATGAAAAGCATTGCTGCAATTATGTGTGTGGCTTTGGTGACTATAAAGATGGTCAGCTGTGGGTTGAGGATGAAAAGGTCTTAGAGGAAGGAGCTGAAGTGGTGGAGCAATCCTATGGGAAGAAAGTCTTACCTGGAAAATTGGTGGATATCCACTGGAACTTCATGTCGTTCTTTCCGAGAAAGCTGCATGGTCCTATGCCTTGGAAAGGGAACAGGGTATCCTTGACAGGGTACACACCTGTTTTTATGGAGCGTTTGAGCTACAAGGATAGGTGCTATCTTCTCCAATGCAAGTTTCCTCTTCCGGAACCACAAGCTGAAGAAGGTGAAAAAAGGAAGTGGTTAAAAATGACGTTGAAAGAGACCTCGCTGGACGACCTTGCAGAGGAAGTCGACTACGCTGTGTTCGAAGCGCATCAATGGGCTCTAGAGGAGCATTTGAGTATTCGACGCCTAATTGCTGAACAGGAATGTTGCATTTTGGACGAGTTCCATGGATCGGCCAATGAGTCGAGTGAAGAAAAAGGATCAGAGACTAGAGAATGGCTGGTTAAAGCAAAAAGGGCTGAGGAACAGCTATCGAAGTTTTTGGTCAAGGCAGCTCAAGTTCAGCAAATGGTACAAGAAAATACCGCGCTTGAGGCAGCGGAGGAGGTTGAGTTCCTGCAAACAAAAACAATCCCTACACAAGAAGCCATGCAAGAACTGGAAAAGTGGAGGGAATCATTGTCGGACGAGGTGACGTCTTTGGTGAAAGAGTTGGAGGTGGTGGAACCAACAACTCAAGAAAAGCTGGACAAATTGGCGGAAGAGCCTAATGCACCGGTGATTGAGTACGTTCCCAGTCTGGTGGTGTTTACCCGGAAGCAAGGGACAGGGAGGCGACGTGCCCGTATCTGTGCATGTGGAAACTTCATTTCGTCAACGGCAGCTACAGAATATGAAGGGCCGAGGTCACTCAGTCGTCACTCGCTGTACGCTCCAGGTTTAGATTCAACTACATTCAGGTGTCAAGTGAGGCACGCAGCATATATGGTGTGGATCATCGCTGGCTTAGACATTTCCAAAGCTTTTCTGACGGCGCCGATGAATAGGGCGCAAAGAGAAGGGCGTTTGGTGGTGGTGCAGCCCCCAAGGGCGGCGGTGAAATTGGGTCTTTGCACAAAGGAGGAGCGGTGGATTGTGAGAAAGGCCTTGTACGGTTTGGCCGAAAGTCCTGCAGCATGGGTGGAGTGGCGAGACCAACGTCTTCAAGGTATGTCTTGGGTGTCAAAGGATGGACAAGCAATGAGCTTTCAGAGGTCCAATGCAGACCCAAGTCTGTTCCTTATTATGGCACAAGAAAAGCCGGAAGGTGCAAGCAAGTTGGTAGGGACAATGGGTCTTTACGTGGATGATTTTTTGATGGCTGGGACTATGACAGTGCTCCGGGAGGCCTTGGAACAGATTAGGAAGGAGTGGAAAACTTCTGAACCCGAGTTCTGTGGTCCAGGCTGCGGTGATGGATTCCTGAAGTTTTTGGGTGTCCAAATCTGGTATCGAAATGGCAGCTTCTTTCTCAACCAGGAGGACTTTGTGAGAGATTTGCTGAACCGACGAGGGTATCAGATCGATGAAACTGGAAAAGGGAGTAACCTGCCAATGGTGAAAGAAACTCCAGGTGAAGAAGAGGAGGTGGATATTCCTTCCTTGCGAGCGGCTCAAGGTGCCGTAGGGGAGTTCCTCTGGGTGGCAATCAAAACTCGACCTGATTTGGCGTTCTGCACGAGCCAGTTGTCTTTGTGGACATCCCGAAGGCCACGATTTGTGGTTAAAAAGGCTGAGGAAGTTTTCCGATACCTTGCTGCAACTCCAACGTTAGGCTTGACGTTCGGAGCAATCGCAACATGCGAAAAAGAAAGGAATGAGGTGTTGCGTTATGGACGAGGTGTTAAGGTGGTGGAGTCCTACGCGGATGCCAGCTTTGCAGCAGGTGAAAATGAAAAGAGCCACTCAGGAGCGGTGGTGGTGTGGGGTGACTGTCCAGTGATGTGGGCAACACAAAGACAATCAACGGTGGCTTTAAGTACAGCTGAAGCTGAATTACATGCGTCCATAGAGGGAGCAACGATGATTCAGTCGTGCACCCCTATAATTGCCGCTTTGGTTGGAACAGGTGAAGAATCGCTGCAAAAAGTGCTGTATACAGATTCGGTTTCAACGTGCTCGATCATTCAATATCCTGCTGGAAGCTGGAGAACAAGACACCTGAGAATTCGAGCAGCCGGTGTCAGGTCTCTGGTGGACCGTGGTTATATGGTGATAGCGCACCTTCGCGGTGAGTATATGATCGCTGACCTGTTGACTAAGTTAATGAGTGGACAGGTGTACGCAAAGCAAAAGGCACTTTGGGGTCTCAGACTGTTGGTTCAAGGAACTGACTTGAAAAAAGCCTCGCTTGCAATGGCGGTCATGATGGTGGCTGCATCTCTGCAAGGGATGGCAACTGGTGGCGAAGAAGTGTCCACGGCTGGATTCTTTTGCTCAGAAGAAGGGGTGTGCAAGGTCGCCAACACGTCTACGGTGATGGTTCTGGCTCAAGGTATTGAAATGGTTGTCAACAATTCAGACCTTGTTGCGTATTTGGTGGCAGGGAACTGGCATGGTGCCTCTTTCGACGGCTGTATAAATGGCTGTGGATCAAGAAAGCGGTGGTTATTCCTGCGAGTGCCACTTTGTATACAACAGTGGGTGGGAACTGTATGCACGCAAGCAGTGACTGTGATGTTCTGCGATATTCACAGCCCAGGGCTAAGGCGCTTTGTAAGCATTGCCTCAAGGATGGCTGGGTGGTGAATGCTGAGTTCCTTGGTGAGGAACGGGCCGCTGGAACGTGAATTTTCCAAGTACGAGGTGAAGAAATCCTCAATGGTTAAGGATTCAGCCAATGAGCTGAAGGTTCGTCCTGGATGACGTTAAACCATAATGTGCATTTCAAGCAGCTGGCTGCTGCCTAAATGGCGGTTTTTGGCCAAAGAACGGCATCTCCAATGTGTCCTAGGAAATCCTAGGACAGGGGGAGTGCGGAGCTGCAACTGGTATTGTAGAAAAGAGTTGGTGATGAGAGTTGAAGGGGTCAATGAACCCGGATATTTTTGGCTCAAGAAACGTGGGCAATGCGCCCTACGGAAAAGGTGTGTTTGGTTGTGCTTTGGGTTTTGTCTTCGGTTCTTCCAGGGGAATCAAGGGCTTCTGTTGGGGCTGACTGTTTTGTTCCCTGTCCTCCTTCGGTTGCCCCCCGGACCCCAAACCCTCAACCCCAAGCAGGGTTAAGGTTCATCTATCGGGTTTACAGGGGCTTGGTCTTTTTCAAGGCTTATATAAATCAAGTGTTTAGTGTATATAAGGTTCATGGTTTAGGGTTTTTTGGTTTGGGGTTTCACTGCCCCCAGGCAGCAAGCCCTAAACCCAAAACCCTAAACCCCTAAACCGAAATTCCACACCCCAATTAGGGTCAGGGGTTTTATAGGGTTGAAGCTTAAGGGCTTTAGGCTTGGGGTTTGCCCCCCACGCAGCAAGCCCGAAACACTAAACCCTAAATCCGAAACCCCTCAAACCCTGAGCCCTAAGCCTTCAAAACCCCAACCACAAACCCTTAAACCCATCCCCAAAACCTAAACGGAAGGGGTGAGGGAGGGGTGAGTGGGGACAGGCAGGGGGGGAGGGGGAGGGTTCAAACATGGCGAAACCGCCATTGGCAGACCCCCGTTCTCAGCGCGAGAACAGGGATCTGGGAAAGCCGCTTTCGAAGCCAAAACAACCCACAACCACGATCCCCAACCCCCGCTTTGAGAGCCCCAGATAGGGCTTGAATATGGAAAAGCAGGTTTCCAGCCCAAACACAGCAAAACTGCATTTTCCAGACCCCCGTTTTCGGCTCGAGAACGGGGGTCTGGGAAAGCCGCTTCGAACCCAAAACAACACAAACCCCACCCCCTTCGGGGGGAGAGCGGGGTGTGTCAGGGGCATGTCAGGGCCGTGTCAGAGGCGTGTCAGGGTCAGGCAGGGAGCGCAGCGGGGAAGAGTGGGAGTGTGGCCAGGGTTGTGAAATATTGCGCAGTGTTGCCCTGTGTCCTGCTCCCGTACCCCCGCCCACGCTTCTGTGGTTGGGGTGGGGGGTGAGTGGGTTTAGGATTTAGGGTTTTTCGGGTTCAGGGCTTATAGGGTTTAGGGGTTGTAGGGTTTTAGGGGTTTTAGGGATTTAGGGCTTTCAAGGTTTTGTGGGGCTTGCATGCAGTTTTGAAGGGCTTTAAAGGTTTTCATCGATTTTAACGTTTGTTCAGGGTTGCAGGTATGAAAAAGGAGAAATAAAATATCCGCCGAAAACGATCGACAAAACAACGATGTTTTATCAACGATGGTATGTCGTTTTTTGACTCGCCGCGGTTCTCGCTGCACTCCCACCTCCTACCTCCGGGCCGGGCAGGGCGATTTATAAATGAAGCATAAATGCCGCAAGAAATGATACAACTGCATTTTGTAAGTTGTTACACATGGATTTATAACCAGAGTTATAAGCGACACAAGCAAAAAACGTCGTGGTAGGTACGGTTTGGGCCTTAGGGCATGGGGCATAGAGTTTAGGGGTGTAGGGTTTCGGGTTCAGGGTTTCAAGGCTTTAGGGCTTAAGCTCAAGCCTTCGGGTTTAGCTTAGGGTTTGGGTTTATAGGGTTTGGGGTTTTGTGTTGTCGGGTTTAGGCTTAATGGGAAACGGAAACCAAACCTGAGCCGCCTGAGCCGTCCCTCACTCCCAGAACAATGTACATAAACCCAAACCTTTCCCCGAACTCTATGTATCACCCTCAACCAATACACCCTCGCACACACACACACACACACAAAATAAAAACACTTTGTGTTTAGGGTTTAGGATTTAGAGGTTTAGGGATTATAAGGTTGAGGGTTTTGGGTTTATAAATGGGTTTCTAGGGTTTGGGGCTAATATAAGGGGTGTTTTGCTCCCGCATAGCTGGCCGAGCCGCAAAGCATCGCAAAGCGGGCTTTAAGGTGTATAGGGCTGAGGGTTCATGTAGGGTTTTAAGGCTTTATCTAGCTTTCTAGCGTTTTTCTAGGTTTTGAAATTTAAGGTTCTTTGGGGTCTATATGCGCTATAGTGTCATGTGTAAAACCTATAGGGTATATATATATATATATATGGTCCAGTGCTCCCCGGCCCCCCCCTCCCCCCCCCACCCATGGTCTGGAACCCCCCCCCCCTCCCCTGTGGTGTGGTTGGAGGTTGGTTTTAGGGTTAGGGTTTAGGGTTTGGGATTTAGGGTTTAGGGTTTAGGGTTTAGGGTTTGGGTTTAGGGTTTAGGGTTTAGGGTTTGGGTTTAGGGTTTAGGGTTTAGGGTTTAGGGTTTAGGGTTTAGGGTTTTAGGTTAAGGGTTTAGGGTTTAGGGTTTGAAAGGTTTTAGGGTTAACCCCTCCCCCCCCTGTGGTGTGGTTGGGGGTTGGTTTTAGGGTTTAGGGTTCAGGGTTGGTTTAGGGTTTAGGGCTTAGGGTTTGACAGGGTTTAGGGTTTAGGGTTTGGAGACCGTAGGCCTGGAGGGGGGAGGGGGGGTAGGGGGGTAAACGCCTCACACACATGGGTTTCTCCGAGGGCGTGCTCCCTCAACCGAAGGCACAACACTCACAAAACACGGGTTTTGCCGAGGGTCGGCCCCCCCCCCCCCCCTACCTGACCATACCATGGGGAGGGGGGGGGGCCGGACACGCCAGACGCCGGACCATATACGGTTCCGTGTCGCGTGTCGGTACCCCCCCCACGCCACGGGATCCCCCCCCCCACCCCCACACTCCCTAGAACCCTAAACCCGAAACCCTAAATTCCCACCCAAAGGCCGTACCCACCCCAGGCACCCAGAACTACAGTGCCGGTGCAGTACCCCGCCTGGGGCACCCCACCTCCCTTTTCCAATTCTCATATAAAGAAGCCCTAAACCTGCGACCTGTTCCGGCAAAGCCGAAAGGGCGACGTTTAGCGGTTGGCGGCCCTTTTTGTCGGGTCAGACATATGACACAAATGGGTAGCCCAAACCCTATAATCCACACCCCACACCCAGACCCTGAGAAAAAAATCACAACTTCCAACGGAAAAAAGCACTCAACACTAAACCAAAACCCTAAACCCTCTTTAGTGGTCCACTGTGTTTATGCATGTTATAAGTGTGCTTATATTACGACATATTCTGCGAGAGCCGGTTCTGGGAAACCACGGGAAGTTCCAGGCGAGGAGAAGAGTTGAGTTTAAAATCTAACAACCCCACACCGAAGGTGCGGAAAAAATCGTTGTTTTGTCGCGCAAACCCCACAAAACCTTGAAAGCCCTAAATCCCTAAAACCCCTAAACCCTATGAGCCCTAAACCCGAAAACCCTAAACCCTAAACCCACTCACCCCCCACCCCAACCATAGAAGCTGGGGGGGGGGTACCTTGCGGGGCCGGAAAAAGGGACGGCAACACTGCGCAATATAGGCCACACTCCCACTCCTCCCCACTGCACTCTCGGCCTGACCCTGAGGCGGCCCTGACACGCCGCCCTCCCCCCTTCCCCATCCCCCCTCCCCCAGGCGGGTTTTTGGGTTGTTTTGGGCTCGAAGCGGCTTTCCCAGACCCCCGTTCTCGAGCTGAGAACGGGGTCTGGAAATTGCCGATTTCGCTGCGTTTTGGGCTGGAAACCTGCTGCTCGAACGCCCCCATCTGCCCACTCACCCCTTTCCCCTCCATCCGTTTGAGGTTTAGGTTTTGGGGATGGGGTTTAGGGGTTTGGGGTTAGGGTTCTGAAGGTTTAGGGCTTAGGGTTTGAGGGGTGTCGGATTTAAGGTTTAGTGTTTCGGGCTTGCTGCATTGGGTGCAAGCCCCAAGCCTAAAGCCCTTAAGCTTCAACCCTATAAAAACCCTGACCCTAGTTGGGATGTGGAATTTCGGTTTCGGGGTTGAAGGTTGTGGGTTTAGGGTTTGCTGCATGGGGCAGTGAAACCCCAAACCTAAAACCCTAAACCATGAAAACTTGTTCAAGGTAAACCTTTAATTTCTATAAACCCTGAAAAAGACCAAGCCCCTGCAAACCCGATAGATGAACCTTAACCCTGCTTGGGGTTGAGGGTTTGGGGTTTAGGGTTTGCAAGGGCGGAGAGACCCCCAAGCTAAAACCCTTAATGCCATAAACCATATATAAACCCTGAACCCTTCTAGCTCCCCAGCCCATGCCACCAACCATCCCTGCCCCACTGCGTGGGCCCACGGCCAAGACCGGCCCCAGCACCAACCATCTCTGCTCCAATTTGTGGACCCAAGGCCAAGCCCCACCAACCAACCAACCCATAAACATCGCCAAGGTTAGGGTTTCCAATAGCGCAGTGCCGGCCTGGTCCTGCAGCAAGCAGATCTGGCGCCGGAGCGCCTCAAGGGTCCATGAGGGTTCTATAAGGGGTCCGTGTTTGATGAAGGCTCTCTAGCTTCATAAGGATTTCAAGCGCAACTGCAACTGCGGCTGCTACTGCTGGTATCTCCCTCAAATTGCCTTCGCGGCTTCTTGTTCGTCACGCAGCTTCTTGTGCATCGCTTGGCGCTCCTACTAGGGGGTCAGCAAGCTCGAAGCTTCAATTTCAGGGATTGATGTGGAGATCCGGAGTTCCAGTTGTTTCAGGTCGGCCCTTTTTGGGGTTCATTGATTATGTCTTTTTACCTTTTGTTGTAGCTATAGTATTATTCTGATCATAGGCTTCAAGGCCTTTTTACCTGTTGTTGCAGCTAGTATTATTCTGATCATAGGCTTCAAGGCCTCTGGAAGGGCCAACGACCTTGTTAGATTCGTTCACACACTTCTCAGCTGATGAACAGTTTCGGGTTTGGGGTTTAGGGTTTAGGGTTAAGGGCCTAAGGTTTCCGGCTTAGGGCTTAGGGAAAAACGTAGTAGAATCCTAAATTTTGATATAGGAAAGACGATAACATATGCAATGAGTTCAGGTCATATGATATTGCATTTCCGATAACATATGACTGAGAAAAGCCTCGTATGATATTGCATTTCCGATATCATATGATCGTCAAAGGCCTCATATGATATTGTATTTTCTATATCATATAACATTCTCATATGTTATTGCATATGCTATATCATATGACATCGCACTAATATGATATTGGATTTCCTATATCATATGATCGTCTAAAAATCATATGATATTGCATTTCCTATAACATATGCAGTCCCAAAATGTCGTATGATATTGTATTTCCTATATCATATGAGATGCAGTGCAATCATATGATATAGGAAATACAATAACATATTTTTCACGTGGGGACCCCAATGTTATGTTGAATTTAACTGCACTGAAAAAAAAGCAACAACCCCAAAACCCCGACCCTTGAGACACGAGAGCACTCTTTTTTCATACTCATAGCGGCTTCGACCGGCTGGGCCATGGCAGCTAGCATCGCTGCCTCAGCTCGGAGCAGGCTATCTGAAACAGGCTTGTCACCACCTTGCCGTAGCTGCCGGGATCCTCGGGATCTTCCTTCCGGTCGGGCAGGGGCCGGTGCTCACCCATTGCAGCGAGCGGCCCTGGCCTTGCTCAGCTTCTCCTCCAGTTTCCGCCTCTTGGGGGCCATACCCTCGACCGGCTTCTTTGAGGCCTTAGCCTGGTCCGGGTCCTGCTCCGGATCCTCCTCTTTGTCCTCGGACTCGCTTGACTCGTAGGAGCTCTCTTCTTCTTCTTCATCTTTCTTTTGCTCCTCGGTGTCACGAGACCTCGACCGTGGTCGAGGCTCTCGTCGAGCTCTTCCCTCTCCATCCTCAGAGCTGGAGCTGCGGTTTCCTCTGGCCATGGCCTACGAAGTCGCCTGGAAGTCGCCTGGCCAGGTGCAAAAGAAAACAGGTTTAGGGTTTAGGGTTTAGGCTTTAGGCTTTATAGGGTTTAGGCGCACGATCCCTCTACACCCTAAGGCCTAAACCCTAAACCCTAAACCCTATAACCTTAAACCCTAAACCCTAAACCCTAAACCCTGTACCCTAAAACCTACACCCTATACCCTAAGCTCTAGAGAGACCCTATATTACATATATAGATATATATACTTATCTTCTGGTCCATGCCGTGGCATGCACCTTGAGGAAACCATGGTCTCCTCTTCTCTCCCAAAGCAAAGCAAACCGTGGCCTGCTTGCTCAGCAGACGCAAACAAATCTTGGTCTGCCTGCATTCTGGTGGCCAGCACGGGCAGCCCATGCATGTATGACTGACTGAGCAAACCGTAGTCTGCCAGCCATGCTCTGCAGGAAACCGTGGTCTCCTATAGCTCTCACAGACAGACGGCAAACCGTGGTCCGCCGTGCTGCTTCCAAGGAAACCGTAGTGAAATTGCCCAGGAAACCGTAGTCTCCCGGGCTTATATGTATATATACACATGTATTTATCTTTACATTTCCTTTCAACGAATCCTTCAAAAGATCCCTTGCCTGGCCTCGTCAACAGAGTCGCTTCAGCCTCGGGCTCCCTACAGGAGCCAAAAACGGCTGCAGAGACCGGCAGAAACCTGAGCAGCCTGCACATGCACCCCTGCAAGTCAGTCAAGCAACTGTACTGTGGACTGCAAAATGATAACAAAGCTTCGCATGGGTTTTCCTGAGGCAGACGGTCCACCGTTGAGGGTTTAGGGTACCTACAGCCAGGGACCCCCAGCCCTATAGAGGTATATATATATATATATATATATATATACACCCTAAACCCTAAACCCTAAACCCTAAACCCCATAAACCCTATAAACCCTATAAACCCTACATAAACCCTAAACCCTAAACCGGCTGCCTCCGTTTGGAGGGCTGGCCCCGCCTTCTCGCTGCCTTGCTGGTCTCAGCATCATCCTCCTGCAGTGTCTCTCACAAGCGAGTACCTTCTGTCGTCGCCCTTGAGTTGACCCTTACGGCCTTGGCCGAATTTCACGATTTTGTCCTTTGCAGGAGTTCCCTTAGGAAAGCTTTGCCGAGCTCTGGGCTGAAATGTCTCGGCAGTAACCACTTCACTTTCTGTTGCTTCAAAGAACAGTGCCATATCATCCAAGTGGATTTTGGGCACATCCGTGACATGGCCCGCCTCGAGGGCACGGATCTCCTTGTCCTTCCAAGCAACCTTGAGCACAGCCTGCTCTGCTCTGGCTTCCTTGGAAGCCAAGCGGCTCAAGCGACTCTTCGTTGCTCTTCTTGGAGAGGTGCCTGTTACAGAAACCAGGGCAGCCTCGCTGTCCTCACCGCCGAAAAGGCCAGAGCTCTGTTCTTTCAGTTTCTCTGCCTGCCGTTTGGAGTGCTGCTCCTTGGAAGCATCGTTTCGGCAACTCAAGAACGATCGATAAATGTCGCTCTGAGACAACGATGGCCTTGGCCGGGCTTTCGGCAGCTTCACATCATGCTGCTTCGCCAGCAGCTTACACAAGCCCATGCTCCATGGGCGAAGTACCATGAACGGACCTTGGTCCGTTTCTTCTATATCATTCTGAACCAAAGTCCACGTGGCTCCATCCAGCTTCAGGACAATTTTTTTTCGATTAGCAGCGGCATAGCTATATGTCTATCCTTGCATACAACCACTCTTGCAAAAAACGGCTGCATGCCAAGAGGATGCATTCATTGTCCCCCCCCCCCCCCCCCCCCCCCGAAACACCCTTCATACCCAAACCATGCACCCTTGTTTATAGTGTCATATACGTGTATAACATAGCCATTTCCCTATATAAGAATTCTACTTCAACAAGTTATGTTAACTTAGCTAAAGTTTAGCTAAACCCCCTAACCTTTGTAAATGTTTAACATACTTACACCACTTATGTAAACACTTAGCTAATCCTCTTAACCTTTGTATTTGTTTATCACACTTATAGGTGATTTGCAATATACATACAACCGGTTTGTATGCTGTTTAATAATGTACTTCTAACCTGTATAAACACTTACAAAGCCATGGTTCTTCCCAGTGCGCGTGCGCGCGCGCGTGCCGCGTGCGCGTGCCGCGTGCGCGTGCCGCGTGCGCGTGCCGCGTGCGCGTGCCGCGTGCGCGTGCCGCGTGCGCGTGCCGCGTCGCGTGCCGCGTGCGCGTGCCGCGGGTGCGCGTGCCGCGTGCGCGTGCCGCTGCGCGTGCCGCGGCGCGTGCCGCGTGCGCGTGCCGCGTGCGCGTGCCGCGTTGCCGCGTGCGCGTCCGCGTGCGCGCCGCGTTGCCGTCGCCGCGTGCGCGTGCCGCGTGCCGCGTGTGCCGCGTGCGCGTGCGCGCGTGCCGCGTGCGCGTGCCGCGTTGCCGCGTGCGCGCGTGCGCGTGTGCGCCGCGTGCGCGTACCGCGTGCGCGTACGCCGCGTGCCGCGTGCGCGTGCCCGCGTGCGCGTGCGCGGCCGCGCTCGTGCCGCGTGCCGCGTGCCGCGTGCCGCGTGCCGCGTGCCGCGTGCCGCGTGCGCGTGCCGCGTGCGCGTTGCCGCCGCGGCCACTTGCGCGTGCCGCGTGCGCGTGCCCCGCCGTGCGCCGTGCCCGCGTGCCGCTGCCGCGTGCCCGCGTGCCGCGTGCCGCAGTGCCGCGTGCGCGTGCCGCGTGCGCGTGCCGCGTGCGCGGGCGCGTGCCCGCGCCGCCGCGCGGCGCGTGCGTGGCGGGCCGCGTCGCCGCGTGCGCGCCCGCGTGCGCGTGCCGCGTCGCGCGTGCCCCGCGTTGCGCGTGCCGCGTGCGCGTGCCGCGTGCCGCGTGCCGCGTGCCGCGTGCGCGTGCCGCGTGCCGCGTGCCGCGTGCCGCGTGCGCGTGCCGCGTGCCGCGTGCCGCGTGCCGCGTGCGCGTGCCCAGAGACTCCAAAAGTCTTTAAATCATGGTTAAGGGATTATGCGTAAATCTAATTTAAGGGCTATTTGCTTAATTAAAGGGTTTTCTCACACGTGTTAAATAAGGGCTTTTCTTTCCCAATATGTTTCATAAAGACACCGTCTGGCATGCAAGTGAATGATCGATCCAGATCGATGCATGGAGCAGATCCAAGGAGATGTGTGTGTACATATCTGTAGAAAAGAACAATAGGTCTACATGCCGTCCTGTTCTGCCTGCACAATTTTAAAGGCTCGAGCTCAGCTGCATCTTGGCAGATTGATTTGTGTGGAGCATTGGCAAATACTTTTAGGTAGATACGAAATTTCAGATTTGTTTTCCGTTTGCTTAACATGTTTTCATTTAAGAGGTTCTGTGGCAGATCTGCTTGCTGGAGTGACTCATGAGAGTGTGCAGTGCATGCAGAGTAGGAGGAGATGCTGTGAGGTGCAGTGCATGTGAGACTTGTTGTTTGAGCTTCTTTGCCTGCCAGCCAGCTTCTCGGCCCAAGCTAAAGCCTTCAGTGCAGCTCCAGACCTCTGTCTGCCACAAGCAGGGATGTCTTGGCATCATCAGTCAGGTTCTGGTTCTGGTGTCGCTTGGCTGCAGTATTTTTGGCTGCATTTTGTGTGCTCAGATTGTTGCCCAGGGTTCTCTGCAGTCCTGTCGCTGAGGGGTGGGGCTCCAGCTGGAAGGATGGTGGCCGCGACAAGAAGGGTGAAGGCTCCCAGTGGTGGAAGAAGGACGACGACCCGTGGGACGAGGACCCCAATGACATGTCCGGCATCGATGTGAGAAAGTGCAAGAAATGCAAGCACAACTGGTCCTATGTGCGGGAGGGTGGCTGCCTAAACACAAAGTGCAACATGTCAGCATCCAGATTTCAGGAGGCTCTCCTTCACTCTAGGAGGGTCTCCTTCAAGTTGAGCCTTGCAGTTTTTGGGAGGTTCTCCTGTATAGGAGGGTCTCCTCGCTAAGGTGAGCTCTACATCTACTCGGCCAACCGAGAGAACCTCTGGGATCCCTACAGCAAGGGCAGTGGAGGCCGGTGGGACCTGAAGGACTTTGCCAACTACATTGAGCCCACCTTGGCGAAGAAGAAGAAGAAGAACAGGGGCAAGCAGCGAAAGGTGTGGTGGGCCAAGGTCAAGGGGTGGAAGGATGCCGGCGAGCCGGAGTTTCAGCCACCGAGTGATGAAGAGGAAGAAGATCCAGGCCAAGAGGGCCAAGAGCAAGCCGAAGCGGTGCCTTTCCGGCAGAAAGACTTTCAGAGTTTCCTGTGTTGCTTGTGTTTTCTTTGTTCCCGCGAAGCCAAGGCCCAGCAGCACCCGAAGCCAAAGGCCAGGCCCCTGGTTATCCCGAAGAACCCTCCACCGGCTACTGGGCTGCACTGTGTGGCTACACTGTTCTTGTGTCTGCTACATGCATGTGCTTTGTGTGCTCTCTCACACGAGGCACCTCCAGAGAAGAGGGGCAGGAGCTGCGAAGCAGCAGAGAAGAGGAGGGACGGGTCGCCAGCCTCCATGCGGAGCTATCAGAGCTGGACCAAAGTGGATGGCGAGCCGGACGAGGATACATGCAGAATTGTTCGCACAGGAGGCTCTCCTGTCGAGGAGGGCCTCCTTCTTAGTTCGTTCGAAGCTTTTGCCCTTGGCCCTTGTCTGCTCATGAGGAGACCGGTCCCCCCAGCAAGATTGCCAAGACGAAGCCAGCCTCGGAATGCTCCTTGGGCAGCAATAGTTGAGGTCCTGTTGCTTGTGCGCTGCCAAACAAGCAAGCCACTCCCCGGCAGGGCTTGGGGACAGCCAGCCGATTGCCGTGGATGATGAGGGTTTTGAGGCAATTTGTTTTTGTGAAGGGGATGATTTTGTTTCGGGTTTGTTATCCATGCAGCCTCTCGGTCAGGCCAGTGGTCCACCAGCTCCCGAGGAGGCAGCAGGCCCAGCTGCACTACTTATGCTTTTGAATTCAGTTGCAGGAGGGCTTCTCCTATTGAGGAGGAGCACTCCTTTTTTGTTTGTTTTGGCAGGCCATGGTGACCAAGCCGAGGCCCATGATCCCAGGACTACAGAGGAAGCCATGCTCTGCAGTGCATTGCATAAACTTAGGGTTTAGGGTTTAGGGTTTAGGGTTTGGGGTTCAGGGTTTAGGGTTTAGGGTTTAGGGTTTGGGGTTTAGGGTTTAGGGTTGAGGGTTGAGGGTTGAGGGTTTAGGGGTTAGGGTTTAGGGTTTAGGGTTTAGGGTTTGTCCGTGTCTTGTTTTTGGAGGAAGCAGAAGACAGATTGAGCCTCGTCGGTGCACCAGTTGAGAGCTGCTTGTCATGCAAGCCAAGCAAGTACAAAGATTGTGTCAAGACTTCTGCAGCTTGTGTCAGTTCGTGACATTTCACGTGTGATCCAGGCTTAGCAGCATCTTCCGGAGCTGATCGATCAGGCAGCATGCACCGAGGTGGAGCGCGCAAAAAGAATAGTGTGTCTGGATTTCGTTCGAGTGCCACTGCCGAGGGAACCCGTTCAAAAAACGTTAAAATTTTTAACGTTTTTTAACAATTTTTTAACATTGATTTAGAAGGGAAACTAAAGGAAAAGGTTGTTAAAAATTATGTTAAAAAAAGTTAAAAATTTTAACGTTTTTTGAACGGGTTTCGTCGACAGTGGCTTTCGGGTACGGGCCTTATGGTTTAGGGTTTAGTCTTTAGGGTAGACCCTAGGGTCTAGGGTTTAGGGTTTAGGGTTAAGGCTTGAGGCCTCAGGGTTTGGGGTCTCGGGTTCCTGTTGCCGGGTTTAGGCCGTAGGGGTTAGGGTTGACGGTTTAGTTCGGGGTTAAGGGTTTAGGCCTTAGGGTTTAGACTTCAGGGTTTGGGGTTTTATGCTTAGGCTTTAGGGTCCAGGGTTTGGGTTGAAGGGTTTGGGCTCAGGGTTTCGGGTTTAGGAATAGTGCTTAGGGTCTAGATTCGGGTTTAGGGTCAGGGTTTAGGGTTCAGAGTTTAGGGCTTAGGATTTAGGGTTCAGGGTTTGGAGTTTAGGGTGTCGGGTTTAAGGTTTAAGGTTTAGGGTTTAGGGTTAGGGGTTTAAGATTTAGGGGTCTGGTGTTTAAGCTTTAAGGTTTAAGGTTTAGGGTCTGGGGTTTAAGGTTCAGGGTTTGGGTTGAAGGGTTTGGGCTCAGGGTTTCGGGTTTAGGGGTTAGTGCTTAGGGTCTAGGGTTTCGGGTTTAGGGTCAGGGTTTAGGGTTCAGAGTTTAGGGCTTAGGATTTAGGGTTCAGGGTTTGGAGTTTAGGGTGTCGGGTTTAAGGTTTAAGGTTTAGGTTTTTTTAGGGTTAGGGGTTTAAGATTTAGGGTTTAGGGTTTACGGTTTA
>CAJNDS010000752.1:0-53784 GCA_905221605.1 Symbiodinium natans | reverse complement strand
GTGTGTGTGTGTGTGTGTGTGTGTGTGTGTGTGTGTGTGTGTGTGTGTGTGTGTGTGTGTGTGTGTGTGTGTGTGTGTGTGTGTGTGTGTGTGTGTGTGTGTGTGTGTGTGTGTGTGTGTGTGAGTGTGTGAGTGTGTGAGTGTGTGAGTGTGTGTGAGTGTGAGTGTGAGTGTGAGTGTGAGTATGAGTGTGTGTGTGGGGGTGGGCGTGTGTGCGTGCGTGTGCGTGCGTGGATGGAAGCGAAGTTATTGCGCGTAGAATCTCTGGAGCTTAGGTGAAGTGCTGACGAAAGTTCGCAGTTCTGCAGTTCCGGCGCCTTGTCTCGATAGAGGCGCAGGCGGCCAAGGGCGCAGCGCTCATCACGAGGACGCCGGAAGAACTGACAGGGGCAAGCAGCCGAATGCAGCAGAGAGCAGTTGCGCCAAGAGTTGCCATGGCAAGCAGCAGACTGGGGGGGGTTACAGGGAGCTCTTTCAGTCGCACGAAGCTCGACAAGCGCATGTGTACGTGAAATTGCTTAAGCGCATGCTTGACATTGCTTGAAATTCTGAAACCCGGGCCTCTTCGGCCAAGACCTGCATGTCTGCAATGCTACGTTGTAGAGCATCTGGCAGCTCCTCTGCATCAGGGAGTCTTTGGGAATCTTCTCAAAATGCTGAGCAAATGTCTCTCCATCTCAATCCGACTCCCTCTGCGGACATTTGAAGTCAATGAGGCCATGGCCAGCACACACCAGCCGCGAGCTGCCAAAGCCTGCGCACAAAAAACCACACAGACATAAGAAAAAACGTGTGCTCTTTTCTTTGGCCCAGGGAATCGAAGACGCCAAGGAAGGGAAACGGGTTGCCTTGCACATCTCCACTCTCTTCTCGGCATGGCTCGTCAGGAGCTCCCAGGAGAAGACGCCCTGCGCGCCCGCAAAGGCAGGGCGCTCTGCGGAGCGGGCGGAGCGCTCCGCCGGCTCCGCCGGCTCCGTCGCTAACCGTCCTGCCTTTGGGGGCCCCGCCGCTTGCCTTCCCACTCAAAAGCACTCAAAATTGCTCCCACAAGGGAAAAGAGCAGCTCTCCCTCTTGCAGCCCATGCTGCGCTGCACACGCCCGACTCTGCACTCCCCTGCCTTCGCTGGGCCCAGCTCCAACAACCTTCCCAACAACCGGCCATGGAACCTTCTGGGAAACAGCCAGCTGCCTTGCCGAACCATACAACACAAAATGCGCAACAACAGCTAAAACATATGGCCATAGCAAAAGCGTTGTTCCGCTGGCAGCTGGCCTGAGATCCCTAGCCTATGCTGTAGCGTTTCGATGAAGCCAGGCGACTTGCAACACGTCCAAACAGCCATGCTGTGTATTAGGCACCCCCACAGCTTATGATAAGCTCAGAACACCGCCCCAAAGTATGTGTTCTTTCCGCATTCAAGCAAACTCTTTCGAGCTGTTACGCCTTCGGAAGGGGAACCATGCCGTGCCACATACGACAACCTGTCCACAAAAAGCGATTTCCTCGGTGCCTTGTCCATCTTGTGACATGATGAAAGACTTGTCTCAATAGGTTTGACCTCCATACTGCTACTCACACTGCCGGTCCCATGCCTTTTCGTCACCCCCGGCTCTCTGCAGCTTCCTTCAGCTTCCTACGGCGAGAAATCGCTGACATTTTCGGATCTTCGGATCTTCTCCTTAAGCCTCCAGAGCCCTAAGAGCCCTTGAACAAGAAGCCGCAACTTGCAGGGCCTTCAGAGATTGGCCTCAGCACCGGAACCTGAACAAAAAACTTCCCCATATCACCCTAAGCTGGTGTCTCTACTCTACGGGTGCTGGTTGCGGCCCTGTCGACGTGGCAGCTATCCTGATACTCATCTTGGGTCTTAGGCGCATGGCGATGGCAAGGCCAGCGTCGAGGAGCTTAGCGGACCTACATGGCTGCAGCCTCTAAGCGCTCTAAAAGCGCTCCAAGCCACCTCCTGAAGAAATTGGCGTGAAAGGCATCGAATTTGCGCTCTTACGGCAAAGGCCCATTTAGAGGAGCTGGGCGTCAGCAAGGGAAACCAGTCTTGCATCAGACTTTTAACTGAAGGCGGAGTGAACCCTATAAAGCCCTAACAAGGCCTTGCAAAGCCCCTAAAGGTTCCTAAGGTCCTAAAGCCCTCGTCCGTGCTAAATTTGGGCCTTCGCGCTCCCCTTGCGCTTCCCCGAAGGCCGGCGACAGAATGCGAACGCTGGGCGGACTCACAGTGACTGTGCACAGCTTCTTGCAGGCTTCAGTTTGGAATGCGAGAGTTTGTTGGCCTGTGGGCCCCCCAGGCGCGCGGTTCTTTGGAGCCCTTTCGGCCAACTCCCCGTCTTGGGAGTGTTGTCAGGTCTCTTGAGGTCTGCTGTCACTGTATGCGACCCCTGTGTACAAGTACATTACCCAGAAAGCAACAACCGATATTGTTCAAAACTCACTGGTTCGGGGCGCAGCTCCCAGAAGAAGTCACAGGCGACCCGGCCAACACATCCCAACCTGCAGTTTGTGGTCTGAATATTTCCTGCGAGTCGATGATAACGCCATTTCTCAAACCAGACGGCCTGAAATCGCATTAGTCCCGAGTTGATTCTGGCCACACGTGCAGAGGCTGAAATTCGTGAATTGGGCAGGCAAGGGACTGCTGCAAGAAGCCTTTGGCGATGTCACGTCTTCAACCTACGCACAGGCTGTTTTTTTGTGGTCACGAGGATGGAGGGTTGAGTTGAAGGTTTGCCCACGGAAGCCCACAGCTGCTCGGCACCTAAAAGGAGCCCCTTAAAGCCCCTAGAAAGTTTAGAAACTCGCTTCTCAAGTTCGGTATTCGGGCGTGACGCTTGTGTTATAGTTAACAATAGTGAAGTTCCTTTCAGCACGAGAACACAATGATCTGATATATCGTGCCAAACGACGTGTATACCCCAAACCCTGCACCAATTTGTTTAGGCCCCTCGACTCTCATCAGCCTTTGCTCCGCGACCGCGAGCTGTGCGACGTTCCGGTGGGCAAACCGGACTGGCAAGGCAGGTGCTTGTTAGATATGTGTGCGCCGCTTTTCGGGAAGGGAATGCTCACACCCACTGCTCACACACACACACATGTGGGAAGGGACATGCTCACACTGCATATTAAAAAAGGGAATACTCACACTGCATGCTGGGGAAAGACATGCTCACAGAACAGGGACGGAAACGCTCACACGTCAAGTTAAGGGCAAAGAAACGCTCACACCGCATGTTGGGGATGGAAATGCTCACACTGCAAGTTCATGAAAAAGGAAATGCGCTCATCGCTGCAAATGCTCACGCCTGTTGTGCTGGAGGGAACTGCACTGCATTTGGGGAAGAATAATGTCCTCACGCCGCTTTTCGCGAAGGGAACGCTGACACCACCTCTTGCAAGAAGGACATGCTCACAAATCATCACGCTGCATGTGGTGGAGGCTCACACCGAATTGTAGAAAAAAATGCTGGCACGACTTTCGAGAGAAGAAAAGCATGCTGAGGAAGAAAATGATCACACCACATTTTGGTGAAGGACATGCTGAGAAAAGAACGCATTTTGGGGAAGCAAATGCTCACAGCGCATTTGGGGGAAGGACATGTTCGTCCCGCAATGTTCACATAACATTTTGGGGAAGGAAATTCTCACAGAACAGTTTGGAGAAGGAAAAGCCACACCGCATGTTGAAGAAGGAAATGCTCACACAACATTCTAAGCTTATTGTAGACACTTAGCCAACAGGGAACGTTCGAGAGCGCTCTCACTTGATCACTCCCTCCCAAGAGCCGGCATAGCGGACCTTCGCCTTTTGCCTGCTCTGGCATCCGGGGTCGAGCAGTAGACAGCTCCAAATTGAACTGCTCGTGTCAGTTGAGTGTGAACACATCACAGAGCTTAAATAAATGGCGCGCGGTCCTCCGGGACAAAGGGGCCCTAAAGCAAGGTCCCAGGGGTTGCCAGCAGGGGTTCAGGTCCCAAGAAACATGTTGCCAAGCCTGCGTGTCACCAACGCGGTAGCCTTCTGCCCTCATGGCGGCATGAATCGCCTACAATTGGGATGTCTGACCATGCAGCAAAGTGGCCCCCGCGAAACAGCTGCACCTCGAGGGTGCTGTTGAATGTCATCTTTTCTGCTCTTGACCGTCCACGCTCCTGCATGGGCAAAGTAGACGTCCAATCGGCATCACG
The DNA here is from genome assembly GCA_905221605.1 of Symbiodinium natans. NCBI lineage: Eukaryota > Dinophyceae > Suessiales > Symbiodiniaceae > Symbiodinium > Symbiodinium natans. Next base: position 49,585 of record CAJNDS010000752.1, on the reverse strand, counting down.
CCGGCCAAGTGGACTTTGCAGACTGGCCTCCACTGCGATCACCTGATTTCGAAAGTTTGGGCCCGTAAGCTTCAAATCAACGTGCTCAACACAGGATATATCAGTGGGGAGATTCTACACATGGGCTCGTGTCGGTGCACTACAAGAGTCGCCTTCTCCGGGGACTCATCGGGCTCACTGTCCTCGCTGTTCCGATCGCATAACCCCACATGCTCGCTACCTCCGTCTGTTGTGCTCGAGGTCTGCTCTCTGCACCTCGTTGGTGCTGTTGTCAGTCATCCTGGCTGTCACCGACCGACAGCGCGGTCCCTGGCACAGGAACTGGGATGAACGGCACCTACCATTTAGATTCAGATGAAGGAATCTGCCTCGATTGAGTGCCTGAATCCCTATGCCATGCTCCCTTGGCACCTTCTTCGACCTCTCGCATCGCGGTGGCTTGTCATAGGGCTCGGCCCCGACGGTCGAGGAGAGTATCTCACACAATGGGAATAGCAGTTGCGTGCTGAGGTTTAAGACTTGGCCATGCAAGACCGCCCTGCCCAAGAAAAGGGTTTGAGCAACGGGGGGTTGAACAAGTTGAACAGGAAGCCTGAGCTGTGAACAATTCGCTTTGCACGTTTGAGACTGTGGAGAAGGGCTGGAGATGCCAGGCTGGCTGGGGATGCTGGGGACGTGTTGCGAGATCTTGTGCACATTGCCGGCCTTCAATCGAAGCGTCCCGTAACTCGTCACACTGAAAGCTCCTGGGACCTGAAGCTTCCGGAGACATAATGAGACAGTGGGACACAACTGACGACACCAAGCTTTTTCCGGCCTCTGCCAAGTTGTCATTGACTTGGCCCAACCTGACCATTTGACAAGTACATGCTGCTGCATGCTTGTATGCCACAGTGGCTTTGCCAATAAGGGTCAGGCAAGGATTTACCAGCCCGCGCTGTCGCACGTTTCGCAACCAGGGCTGCTGTCTCCATGTTGGCGACATCTATCCTGCCCATCGACAGAATGGCTATGTTTGGATCGGTGACGCTGCAAATAGAGCGATCTGTGCCCCCTTGCTGGGCATGCGCCAAAGTGGCTCCAGGGAGCAGGGTCACCTGCTCCGTCTAACTTCATGGGCACTTGATCGTAGTCTGGAGGCAGCTGGGCACCGAACATGCACAGTCTCTAGCGGCACCTGCACCTGTGTTGCAGAATAACAGGTCCACGAGACTCTGCAAGCAGCTCCAAACGGGCCTGTGTTGCCAAACCCCGCCGAATGGCTCTGATGACATAACTGTGCATCTGCAAAGAGGACATGGCCGTGTCGTAATCCATCCTGCAGGAATATACTGATGCCGCGGCTGCATGATGTCACTGTCTCAAGAGAACCGGTGCCTGATTGGCAACGACTCAGGCCTAAAGCCGAAAAGTTTTGCTATGCTCGGTTGTGCGTCGGACGTGGATCTCAGACTCGGACATGAAATCAAGGACCGTCGTCGGCACCTGCGCAAACTTGTGTCACGGCGAGTCTTTGTGGATGGTTGTCCATGGCATTGCATGGCCTTGACCTCTGACTTCGCCAGAAACACGCCGGGACCTCTGCAAGACTATCGAGGGATGCTCGAACATGCACGCTGCAGGTTTCTGCCATACGTGCTTGCCTCCGAATCGACGCGACCTGACATCAATGGACAAACTGCATCAAAGGCTGGGCTCCCCTCCCGTTCAGGCTTTCATGTGAGTTTCATGCGAGAGTTACAATGATTGCGGGCCAGTGGCAGAAAGCAGGAAAACATCCAAGGCTCTGCTGCATCCAACGCTTCCTTCCAGCTTGCTACCTCGCTTGCGGGTTGGAAGTTTGCGGAACTGAAACCGATGACTGCCTCGATCAATGGTGGGCTTGAATCCTTACAGGCAGCCCTCTCAACTTCTCAACCACATGGGTGGAAACTTGGTGGCACCACCAAGGCTTTCATCTGCCGCTGTAGCGTTTCCCTTCGCCAGGCGCAGCCACCAGATGGCCGCTAAGACGAGCCTATTTATGCACCGTCTTGGCTTTGTTCCAAGCCTTTCGGGAATGCATTTTCGGTGGTTTCCACATTTCTTCGGAGTGCGGAAAGATTGGTCCAAACACGGAAGGGGCCCCAAGGTGCACAGGTGCATGCCAAAGGCTGCCAAAGGAGCACAGGAGGATACAGTTTGTGGAAGTTCGTGTGACTACGCTAAAGCAGTTGATGTCGTACTGCGTGCACTCAAGTTTAGATGCCGGGAAGAGTGTGGAATCTGCATTGTAGACATGTGCAAACATAATGTTGCACGGCTATGCTCTTAGCATGCTTTGACTGAGATCCATGGTGGCATCAGTTCTGGCCCTCAACTAAAATACCAGGAGGGTTTCATGCTAGAACTGGGCTCCATCGGGCTCGTTTGCCCGTACTTCTTGTGCCCAGGTCGACTTCATGATGACTACTGCTGCTGTTCAGGGTTCAGGGATTAGGCCTCGACAGTTCCAAATGTCAGCTTGCACATACCCAACATGTAAGTTAGAGCGTCACTTTTTACATACTTCCTGTCTACATGTTGTGTGTGGTCTGGCCCTTGGGAAAACTTTTGGTTCACTTTGGGCACGTTGCCCAACGATGATTCCGTCCATGCTACCAGTGCATCCACTTTCCAGAGCACCATTGACCAACGGTGATTCCGTCCATGCTACCAGTGCATCCACGGCACCATTGCCCAACGATGGTTCCGTCCATGATGCCAGGATTCAGTTCAGCCGAGCAAGTTTTACTTGCCGACGGACTTTTTGCTGCCGGGGTGAGCCGCAAAAGATGCCGCGATGTGTGTTTTCCTCGAGTTTTTGCACACTTTCTCAATGCAAATCCTCTCACTCAACTCTTCACTCAACATGCGAAGCCTGAAAACACAATTCTGGCCGCGCAGAAACATCGAGTTTTTTAGGCTTTTTGACACGAAATTCATCCCGATTGCGCACAAGCAGTTCGTATCGGTAAAACCATGCTTTCGGGCATTCACCAACAAAACCTGCGGGCAAACGAGCCCAGCGGAGCCTAGAACTGAGTTCACACGTTTGTAAATGCACGCTCGGTGTGGAAGGGTGAACGTGAAGCTTCTGCAGCTTCGGGGAAATTATCCCAACCCTCCTGAACAAGTTAAGGTTTGCGTGGCTCTCTGGGTTGCAAAGAGGAGCCGCTGGCCTCCGCATCCAATTGGTTGGGCTGGCTTCTTTCATCCGGCAGCCTTGCATAAATAAGAGCTGATAACACCAACATGAGCAATGCACCTTGCACGTCGTGGCAGACGAGTGGCTGGAACAAGCTGTACATCCACGGCTCCAAGGGACCTTCATCGATGAGGCTCGCCGCCTTTGTCCACGCCAGGCATCGAACTCTACAGTACGCCCCATAAGACACTCCCCATAACACACTTCCTGAACCTGTACAGTTTTCCAGGTTCTGGCCTGCCTTTTCTTGAACCCCGCGTTGCTTGACATTGGCTGAAGCAGGATTCATTTTGTGTTCACCATGTCCCGGCAGTCAGAGGGAAACATGGTAACACCAGTGGGGGAAACACCATTGGAAAATAGCACACAGAGCGTAAGAACGAGGCAGCGCCACATGGCATGCTGGCGCTCCAACAGCGAAGCACACAGCTCAAGGACGGGCTGGTGTTCCAGCGCAACCACGCAAGCAAATGAAGCACAAGAGGGCGGTTCCGACAGCCAGAAGAGACACAAGTTATGGCTCCCGTGTATCGCAGTGGCCACACACCCAGCTTCTTGGCTTCACTCTTCCGAACTTGCCAATGCTGCTAATGCTTGCTACGTGAGCACATTGAAGACTTCCGGCAGCCATGCCTTTCTTAGCTCTGGCGCCGTTGCTGGTGTCTCGTAACTGCTTTGTTCCAACCAGCTTCATGAAGTTACTAACAAGCCTAATGTGTAGAGTTCAGAACTGAAACAGCGAAAAAAGCCACTTGCCTGGTACATGCTGGTACACTACATGACATGCCATGAGAACAACAACAAAAAAAATGTTGGAAAAACTTCAATGTGCGTGTTTTCACTGAAGTCGAGAGCAAATGCACAGCAAGGTGTTGCAAAGTCGATCTTGAGAATGTCTAGCGAAGTCGAGCGCAAACATAGAAGAACTCCGTTTCTATTTGGCCTTCGGCACTGGAAGCGCGCCGCGGCCCGCCTCTTTCGGGTGCCAAAGGAAGTTTTGTTTGAACATTCCTTTCGGGTTGTTCCATTTAGTTGCCCTGTGACGGCCATTCTGCAAGAACCAGCTTTAGCGCATTCAAGCATTAAAAGAAGTAAAAACTGAGTGAGAGAAGCACAAGACGTGTACTGTAAGCACGTGTCAAGCGAAAGCACAATGGAACTGTGGGCATCTTGCAAAAACCTCACAGCATGGGAGTTGTTGCCTGCAGTGACCCTCGAATACCCTCGAGTCACGGAGTTTGAAGGTGACACGTACTCCCTTTCATTTGCGGCTCCCTGTAGTGAAATCTCTGTCAGGAAACATTGGAAGCTCGCGTTGCCTCGAGGAACCGCGCCGCCGGCTCCGCCGGCTCCGCCGCTAACCGTCCTGCCTGTGGGGGCCCCGCCGCTTGCCTTCCCACGAAAGCACTCAAAATTGCTCAGAAAAGGGCAAAGAAGCTCTCCCTCTGCACCTCTACATTAAAGATCACGTGCTGCACTCCCAACGCTGCACACACCCGACTCTGCACTCCCCTGCCTTCGCTGGGCCCAGCTCCAACAACCTTCCCAACAACCGGCCATGGAACCTTCTGGGAAACAGCCAGCTGCCTTGCCGAACCATACAACACAAAATGCGCAACAACAGCTAAAACATATGGCCATAGCAAAAGCGTTGTTCCGCTGGCAGCTGGCCTGAGATCCCTAGCCTATGCTGTAGCGTTTCGATGAAGCCAGGCGACTTGCAACACGTCCAAACAGCCATGCTGTGTATTAGGCACCCCCACAGCTTATGATAAGCTCAGAACACCGCCCCAAAGTATGTGTTCTTTCCGCATTCAAGCAAACTCTTTCGAGCTGTTACGCCTTCGGAAGGGGAACCATGCCGTGCCACATACGACAACCTGTCCACAAAAAGCGATTTCCTCGGTGCCTTGTCCATCTTGTGACATGGTGAAAGACTTGCCTCAATAGGTTTGAGGGCTGCGGTAGTCGGCAAAAACATCTGGGGCTGCATGCCGCTTTCGCCATGTTTCACCCTGCCTTGATCTTTCTGAAAGACAACAGATCACTCAAAAACGAGCGTGCACCGAAAGTGTTCTGGTCAGAGGTCGCAAATACTGTAAATAGCAGCATTTCTTTAACTTAATTTCCAGAAGCTGCCAAGACTGTAAATGTAAACAGCAGCATTTCTGCGCTTTGAGAACTGGAAATACTGTAAATAACAACATTTCCGCTTGTTCAGAGGTCGCAGATACAGAAATGAAAAAGCGGGACCAGAGGACCACGGGACCAGGGGCCAATAGGCCGTACTTTTTTGTTGTTCCTTTTTTTATTTGATCCCCATCATTTTTTCATGCCTATTGTTTTTTTGGATGCCTATGCCACAAATGAAGGACAAATGGAGAGCAAATGGAGAGCAGATGAAACACAAATGGAGTCAAATGGGGTACCAATGTAAGACAAATGAAGAGCAAATGGAAGCCAAATGGGGGGCAAATGGAGGCCAAGTGGAGTACAAATGGAAGGCAAATGGAGGGCAAATGGACGCCAAATGGATGCCAAATGGAGAGCAAATGGAGAGCACATGCAGAGCATATGGAAGACAACTGGAATACAAATGGAAGGCAAATGGAGTGCAACTGGAGGCAAATGGAAGCCAAATAGAGGCAACTGGAGCGCAAATGGAAGGATGCAAACGGAGGCCCAATGGAGGCCAAGTGGAGCGTAGATGGAAGGCAAATGGACAGCAAACGGACCTAAAACCCTTAAGGGGCCATAAAGCGTTATAGGGCTTTTATGGCCTTGAAACCCTTGAGGGGTCATAAAGAGATCGGAGTGCTGGGATTCCCTTTGAGCATGCTTGCTGGTACTAAAAGCAGCGAGACCTAGCTTTAACGTTATAAGTTTGTTGTTCATGTCCTATTGGTCATGGCCTGCAGCCCTTAAGGCAGGCGCGTCCGCCTTGGCGGGGCTAGTGCTTTCCTGCTAGCCTCCCAGCACCGGGTGGGCACACACGTTGTGATTGTTTGGAGGTTTCCTTGCTTTAGGTTTTAGGCGGGCTTGAGAGCCTTGGTGTCTTCCGGCTGTGCCGGCCCCCGTGCATTCGCAGAGCGTGTCATACGCTCAAGGGGTGGTCGCGGGGGGAAGGGGGGTTGGTTCTTGAGGTCCCTGCGTACGCTGTGCGGGGGGTACGTTTGTGTTCTGCGCGCCGCCCCCCCTTAAGCCCCCCCCTTAAGCCCCCCCTTGAGCCCCCCCTTAATGAAATTTTACAAAAGCGAAATCGTCTGTTCAATCAGGTGATCTCAGAACTGCTCAGTTCAATCAAGCACAATCAACAAGCACAAACTCTGCTGTGTGATGCAATCACTCGAGCTCAATGTTTTCCGACTTGAGCCAAAGTTGATCCAGCAATCCTTTGATGACCAATGCATCTCTGTGTGGATACAAAGGTGATCTGACCAATCATCCTAACACGGTCCCTCGAATTCGCAATTCATTGCAAATTCGCATCAGGTCAGATTCTCGAAACAATTCAAACTCCATTCAAAATATATATCAACATCAAAATTCATTCAAGAAGCAACAATGGAACACGACTCAACTGCTCAGGCTCAAATCTCTTTTGCACTTCGGAACTGCAATGTAAATCTGCAAGAATCCGGCTCAAAAGACTGTACAATGCCACGTGGAAGCAACATCACGCAGTGACGTGTGGCAATGCACCGCAGCTGAGAACGATCAACCATCGATTCCGCCAATTCCAGTCAATATATTGCTCGAGGCAATTCTGAGATCCAGAAAACGCAGCGTACGACGTCGAAAGCCAATCAGCAGCTCATCAAAACTGTTGCACTCAGGCAATGCACCTAGCCAATCGTGACATGGCTGCCATTCGGGACCACAATGGTCGTGCCAATGGATGGCACCGCTTCGGGCACCGAACCACGATGCTCCAATGGGCGACTGGCTGTGCCGCCAATCTCCACCTCGTTCATGTCATCATCAATGCCGCACATCGAGAAAACATCCCTCAATGCCTTCGGGTAGGCAACGGAGCGCGTGAAGCCCATCTGGAAGCCAATCGGGTTCGCAATGGCATCCTGGTGGATTGCCCATGCAAGGTCCAATACCGTGCATCCCAATTCCACCACAAAAGCCAGGTCCCGTTGCAATGGCGACAATGCGAAGTCGCTCGCCACCATGAGCGTCGTGGCAGGCACATACGACTGGTTATGCCAATTGCTCAACCCCCCGGTGAAGCTGGGGTTCTTGGCAATTCGGGCCATGAAGGCCTTTGTTGGCCGGAAGAAGACCAATGCCGCAGCCTCCTGCCAATGGGCCTCCAAGTGGGTCTGCCTGACCCAATGGGCGAGCTTCGCCACGGCTCCTTCAATTGAGAAGGCGATGTTCAGCTGGCGGCATGGGAGACAATCCCAGTCCAGCTCAATGTCTCCCTCAGCATCATCGGTATCCATGCCCACCAATGTCCGAACCAGACTCAAAGGCAAGCAGACAATTGCCCACAAGTTGGACAATGTCTCGTCGTATCGTCCAGCTCCCAATGCCTTCACCAGGGTCGTCTGCTGAACCAATGCCTTGATCCAATCCATGTGGGGCAACGCAGTGTAGGAGCCAATGGCCGTCGAAAGATCCACCGCTTCACCAATGGCCGCCTCGCAGCGCTCAATGAGCATCTTGACCTTTAGGCTCATGCTGCACCAATGGTCGTTGCCAGTTGGCAATGGCGCCGTCGCAAACCGGCAATTCAGGACACGCAGTGGGTCCAATGCCAGCTGTGGAATCTGGCGTGTCCGGGCCACCAATGCGGAGGTGACACGATCGATCAAGATTTCGAGACGCGCCAACAATTCCGCCAAGGCCAATACACCAGTCTCTTGCGGGTGTGCGGCGACCAGCGACAGTGTGATCTCTTCCTCCAATGGGAGGGCACTCACAATGGAAGCCAATAGGGTCCAGAGCAAGGCCTCCGGTCCGAATTGGCCAATGGCCAGCGTGACCAATCGCTCAAGATTGGCCAATGCCGTCTTCCTGAGCTCAATCCCAACACCTTGGGACGACACAATGCCGCAACTGTTCTCAATTGCAGCGTTGTCCATGGCTGCAATGGGGCTTCGGAGGTGCACAATGCCCACAGGAATGCTCTCGTGACTGCAATCACAGCAGAGAATGCAACAAAGACAAAAAAATTCTCAAAAGCACTTCCAAGATCACAATTCACCTAAAAGGAAAATCGGAAAATCCTAAAGGAGAAAATAAAATACTGGGAAAACTTGAAAGAAGCAATCTATGTACAATGTGCTAGTTAGAGAGGTTCTACTCTAAACACTATGCTGCTGTACAATGCGTTGTTGCGTGTGGTCAATGTGTTGTTGCTTGCAAGGGCGAGTTTTCGTTGTGCAATGGGTGCTGACGCATGCAATCTTTTGTTTGTAGCCTGGGCATGGCGTATGCGAAGCAATGTAAGGAATCAAAACGCGAAACCAATACATGTCTCCATCTGACACAAGCAGCAATGCAGACAATGTTTGTCAATGCCAATGCGTGACACAAGCAGCAATGCAGACAATGTTTGTCAATGCCAATGCTCCCCTTCTTCTCTCTCTTTCTCTCTCGGTCCCTCAGTCTGAACATGTAACATGTAAAGACTGAACACGCAATGCCACAAGGAACATGTGAAACAATTTTTTTTTAGGGTAAGTGAAACGACGCCAGTGCTTCAGTCACAATCGAAAGTCGTTTCGGATCAGTCCTAAGCGATTCAACAGAGACTGCTATGTCTCCGTGGACACATACTTCGTGAGGAGATCAGCACAGTTGTCCTTTGTGCCAATCTTGCACACTCGCAGCATGCCTGCGTCAATCAGATTCTGCATGTACAGATACCTAAGCTCAACGTGTTTTGTACGCTTGCCAGTTCCAAACCGTGAGGCAATAGACTTTCCAGCGGTGCTATCCGTGTGAACAGTAATGCGCACCTTGCGCGCAAATTCTGCTTCAAGGATGATCGACTTTACGTACAAAGCTTCGTTAATGCCTTGGCCAATAGCATACAGTTCTGCTTCGCCGGAAGACAGTGCTACGGTAGCCTGTGTGCGAGATGTGTGCACTATGGGTGAGCCAAGCAATTGCACCGTGCTTCCGCTCGTCGACTTTCTTGTCTTCGAGCAACCGGCCCAATCACTGTCGACAAAGCAAACGAGCTCAAGGCTCGACTTCCAATCTGTCAACATATGAGTCGGTCTCAATCGAAGCACCGTGTGCCGAGTACCGTTCAGATACCTCAGCAAATGCTTAAGCTTGGCGAGGCTCTCCAATGTGGGTCCTTTCACATTACGACTGAGCTCCTTCACCGCGTAGGAACAATCGGGCCTTACGAATGCTAGCCAAAGCAATTTTCCAACTGCTGTGCGAAACTTCGAGTGCTCCTCTTTGTCAAGCGGGGTGTCAGAATCTTGAACTCTCTTCAGGGCTGAGGAGCCTGTGGTGTTCACAATGTTCGAGCTAGAGTTCATGCTATAAAGCTTCAGAATCTCTTCAATGTACTGCTGAGACATGAGGATGTCGATGGAATCTCCGTTATGGCGCAGTTTCCGTCCTAGAAAGGAATGCTCGCTCCCTGCTTCCAATCGTCCAGTGATCTTCACAAGAAGCTCTTTGTTAAGAGAATCAATGAAAGCTTTGGACTGTTCGGGGTCTCCTACAATCATCAAATCATCAACGTACGCCAAAACATAGAGCTGTTTCGAAGAATGACAATACAAGTTGCTATCGGACTTGCAGCGCCGGAATCCCAGCTTTTGCATGGTCTTAGCGAAATGTTCTTGCCACAATCGTGGACTTTGCTTGAGTCCATACATAGCCCTGTTGAGTTTCCACAGACAATTTCTCGTTGGATAGTACTCTGCAGGAGGAACGACGAAAATCTCTTCACCTGCGCCAATAGCGGCGTGAAGAAATGCGGTTGAGATATCTGCAAGGCTGATAGACCAATTGCGAGCTAAGGCCATGACAAGAAGCAATTTCATCGTCACAAGCGAAGGCGTGCTTGCAAACAATGAATCTGTGTCTAACTTCGTCGCATCTTGGTAACAACCTTGAACGACCAATCTCATTCGCAATTCCGTGTCCGTCTTCCATCTTTTCACCCAACGAACTCCAATGGCATTGCTGATTTGCTCTTCTGTACATTTTTCAATTGGGACCTCAGTGTACACGTTGAAATCCTTCATGGAGCCCATTTCGTGGTCCATTCCTTTCTTTTGGGCCAATTCAGGGTATTCACGCGTGATGTCCCAAATGATAGGTTCAGTGAGCTTCAATTCAGTGCGATACTCATCTTCATCGTAGTTGACATGAACTGGGACCTCAACGCCATCCTTGGTGATAGCTTTGTTTACTCCTACAGTAGCACCAATCAGCTGCATGACTGCAGCAATCTTCCTAGACTTTGGTGATGGTTCTGCTACAGGAGCCTCGGGGTCAATGCGAAGAGACTTAGCTGCTCTCTCATCTTCCGCAGCTTCTGCGGGCCTTACAATTCCTGCGGAGGAAGATGCAGGTTGTTCAGCAATTGACGTGTCAGCTCTTCTCTCTGGCATGTCTTCAAGTTGCAATGGCTCTGTTTTGAGGTTTTCGGTCCTGACAACTTCTTTGGGCTCTACAGGTGGTGTCAATCCCGGAGGGTCTCGAACCTTTCCTATTACAGTCAGCGACTTAGGCAATACAAACTCGGTAGTGTGTTCGCCATCAGTCTTGGGCTTCCAAGGGAGAGCCTTGAGTCCATTGACAATGTCGGGCTGCCAATGCTGAGAAGGAGGAGTCCTTCTGACTGTTCTGACCTTAGTCACTCCTTCGTCAGTGGCAACAATGATCTCATCTGCCTCTGTGTCTCTTCCTAGCCACAATGCTGACTTCCAAGGGATATCGGCTTTTCTAACCGCGTGACCACCAATCACTTTGGCATGAACAACCTCTGCAAACTGACACAATCCACCTTCATAGTTTCGGTTCCATCGTCTGTAATAAGACGTACATCCGTCAGAATGAACAAGGTATCTGTTCAATAGTCATTGTGCATGCTTCAATGCCCAGGGGTACAGAACATGATCTGAAGTGATCTGAATGTTCAAGTTTTGCTCAACTTGGGCAATCAAAGTGCGAACTTGACCATACAATGTCCTTTGCATCTGACCTACCGAACCACTACTTTGTGGGTGTGATTTGGGCGCAGCACGAAGACTCAATCCACCTAGTTCAGCGCAGACTCTTTGGCAGACATTCTTCAATGGGGATTCTTGGTCATACTGCAGAATGCCAAAAGTTCTTCCGCACTCGTAGATGAATTTCTTCAATTCTGCTACTGCATAGTTGTTCTCACCTTTTGAGGGAACAATCACAGCCATGCCTAAACCAGTCTGAACATCACAAGCTGACAGGATCTTTCTCAATGGGAGATCTGGATGTGTAGCCTGGAAGCAATAGTCAACCTGAATCACAGGCTGCCTATCTGACTGTTTCTTTGCAGGACCATGACGACCTTTTGATTTGACACAATGAGGACACCAATCTCTGAAAGGTAAATGTGTCAATTCATGTTGGGCTCTTTCTGAGGCTGAGGGTTCACCAGGAACCTTCAATCCTTTGGCAACTCTAGCATGTTTGTCATCAGTGTCCTGAATGGGCCTTCCTACCTCAATCGGCACCGAAGCGAGGACAACAAAGCCTCTCCAAACATGATACAATTCTCGCCTAGGATCTTCCTTAGGTTCCGTTTCAACACCATCAGGATCAAGCATGGTGCACCACAGGTCTTCAATCTCTGAGCCGTTCAACTCAGGGAACTGCGATTCCACAATGTATGTGTAACGCTCAGCAGTAAGCAAATCACCTAGGCTCTGTTCTGCAATTGGGGAAGGCTCATCATCCGGGTGCACAGTATCTGTACGTTTCTGATGAACCATACGAACCCAATAGTTTGGTAACTGAAGCCAATAGTCGGTGGTTCGCTCTTTGCTTGTGGTCGAATCGAGAGTGTGGTAGAGCCGCACCAAATCTTCACGCATTTTCGCATTGAACTCGCCAATCGAGCGAAGTCTTCTGAGAATAGCAATCTCGCTATCTCCGAGCTGCGGCTCTCCGCGCGACACTTGTTCCAATGTCGACGGGGCAGATCGAGTCGCGGATTGCGGTTTCTCCGGCTGTTTCGAGACAATGCGAACTTTCTTTGATTCTTTCTCGGTCCCTCGGCTCGGAACACTCTCAATGGGGCGGGTCGGGCGGGGCGAAGAATACAATGCTTCTTGCGGACGCGTGCGTTCGCGTGTGCGTTTCGCGCCTGTTTCCAGCTGTCCGCTAGCCGGATACAATGCAAACTCAGTGGTGCCCGTCCAATCACTAGACAATGCAGCATCCGGATCCTCAAGAGATCTCCAATCTGCATCGCGATAGACCTGCTCGGTACCATCCTTATACCGCACCTTAGTGACGCGTGCGCCAGTCAATCTGTCCTCAGCAACAGGCAATGAGCTACGAAGACGAGTCAAGCCGAACATAGCTCGTCTTGTTTTCACATGATGCCTGATCAGGAGGCAGTTTGGATCATCAATCTCCCAATAATCCATGTTCTTTGTTGCTTTTCTTTTGGCAGCAACAGTTCTGGCGAACGCTGGTTTGGATCTTGCTCTAGCTTGTGCCATCGCAACCAATGAAGAAATCTTTGAAAGATGATCATACTCACAATGAGTGGAATCAGTGATGCCTCTCAACTCAAGATCAATGGTCTCAAGATCGAGGTCATCCATGAGGCTACTGATTTCCAAGTCAGTTCGGGGGCCTGAATAGGCTGAGTAGGGAATGACAGTAGGGGTGAGATACACCAAGGTGCCTTGCCGAACAATGGGCACAGTTTGATTTGACGGTGTCATCAATGCCATGAAATCCTTTGCCATGATTGTCCAAAAATCTTGAAGCAAGAATCTAGACACACTGACCAATGGGAAAGGAATGTGCTCACACACATAGAACTGCACGCACAATGAGTGGCCATTGCAGTCAAGTTCAACAATACGCTTCCCCAAGATGGACAATGTCTTGCCTGAGATGCTTCTAAGCGCCGGGCAATCACTGCCTACCGGGTGCAATGGATAGTCCGATGCGAACCAAGGTGGACAGCAATTTGCTGATGCACCAGAGTCGAACAAAATCCAACTCCTGTCGACAATGCCTGACTGTATGTGAAAATCAGACAAGCGATCAATCCCAATGCCAGTTGGGTTCGGCACTAGCTCACTCTGACCTTCAATGCTTGACTCACTGCTACTGTCATCATGTGGGATGTGACTGCCAATCATTCTGTCGACAATCACATCATCTGCACTGCGAGGATGTGGAGGAACAGAGGCTGACAATGTTCCAATCAGCATCAAAGCTCCTACGAACAATCTACTTGTAAGGCTGGGTCTCACAGGCCTGGGGGCTGCACTAGACCTTCTGGGGCTCTCAAGCAATGGATTGTTCGAAGCAAGTTGAGGAGTCAATGATTCTCTCTCTTCACTCCGCTCAGTGCTCTCAATGGTGACTGCTGCTGCAGTCTCTTGGGTCGCCAATGGTGGCGAGCTTGTGTTGGGTACCTCTCTACTCAATGCGCTGCCAGTGGCAGCAAAAACCGGTTGCGCGCCTAAGTTCCAATCAGACCAATCCTCAGACCAGTCCTGAGAGGAATCATACCAATCCTGACCGTACCAGGAATCGTCGTCCCAATACGTCCAGTCTTCTTCACTGTACAAAGCGCTCTGCCAATCGTCATACCACCAGCTGGTGTCAACAATGTCTTCAGGCCAATTCTCTTCTTCTGTGCACTCATATCCTAACTCTCCACTCTCTGCAATCATTGACTGTCGATTCTGAGGGCAATGCTTGCTCCAATGCGACTGCGAACCACAAATGAAACATCCTGTTCCTGAATCGGGCCCTTTTCCAATCTTTCCTCCTTTTCCTTTTCCTTTTCCTTTTCCTGAGCCTTTGTGGAATCCTTTCTTTCCTTTGCCTTTCCAATTCTTTCCTTTGCCTTTTCCTTTGTATCCTTTGCTCTTTCCTCTGAATCCTTTGCCCTTTCCTTTGTAGCCTTTGAATCCTTTTCCTTTTCCTTTCAATGCACCTATGTCCATGGGAACTGGTCCCTCTGAAGAGTTTGGTGACCTCCAATTGGCTAAATGCCTGCTCTGGTAGTACTGTTTCACAATCTGTACAACATCGGAAAACGTGGTCAATGCATCAACGTTGAGGCGCAAATGTTGCTGCAATGCGCCTGAGGTTTTGTTGACCATCAGAGTGACCAATAGGTCGTCATCAAGGAGCTTTCCTGTGGCTTTCTCATGCTTGTTCTTCAATGAAATAAACTCCGTCAAATCCGCTTCGAATGAGGCGTCTCGGAATCTGAAGTCTAGCAATCTGCTCAACAAGCTAACTCCCCTGGCTCTGTCAGGCAATGCAAAGCGTTCATACAATTGCCTCCAGGTCTCAAAACCATTTCCGCCTTCGTTCAATCTCACGACCAATCTGGCGGGGCCGTCTGTGATCTGTGCAAGAAGATAGTGCAATTGTCTGCTGAAATCAACTAATCTTTGATTCGGACAATTTGCTGCTTCGAAATCTTCCAAGTGCTGGTCAATGCAGGGGTCATAAGTACCTTCCAGCCTGTCCATCAATGACTGGGCTACAGGTTTGTACAAGGAAACATACGACTTCAATTGCCAGCTCCAATCTTCCCATTTCTCGGACTCACCATGGAAAATCGGTGGAGGAAACAATTTGATTTCTCCTCCTAGACCTTGGAAGTTTCCAAATACTGCCATCACGAATCTAGACAATCTTTCAGGAGCCCTTGGACTTCGTCCAGTGCTCCGCTACCATGAAATTTTACAAAAGCGAAATCGTCTGTTCAATCAGGTGATCTCAGAACTGCTCAGTTCAATCAAGCACAATCAACAAGCACAAACTCTGCTGTGTGATGCAATCACTCGAGCTCAATGTTTTCCGACTTGAGCCAAAGTTGATCCAGCAATCCTTTGATGACCAATGCATCTCTGTGTGGATACAAAGGTGATCTGACCAATCATCCTAACACTTAAGCCCTCCCTCAACCCCCCCCTTTAAGCCCTCCTTAAGCCCCCCCCTTAAGCCCCCCCTTAAAGCCCCCTTTAAGCCCCCTTCAAGCCCCCCTTTAAGCCCCCCTTTAAAACCCCCTTGAAGCCCCCCTTTAAGCCCGCCTTTAAGCCCCCCCTTTAAGCCCCCCTTTAAAGCCCCTTAAAGCCCCCCTTTAAGGCCCCCCCGTTTTAAGGGGCTTAAAGCCCCCCCTTTAAGCCCCTCTTTTTAAGCCCCCTTAAAGCCCCCCCTAAAGCTCCCCCCTAAAGCTCCCCCCTGAAGCCGCAACCAAGACCCCCCCTCTGTCCCTCTGTGGAGGGTTTAGGCAGCAGTTTAAGAGGCCTAATACTTGCTGGGCCTCTGGGCAGCAATTTAAGAGGCGTAATACTTGCTGGACTTCTGTGGAGGGTTTAGGCAGCAGTTTTAAGAGGCCGAATACTTGCTGGGCCTTTTTTGGAGGGTTTGGGCAGCAGTTTAGAAGGCGTAATACTTGCTGGGCCTTCTGCGGAGGGTTTAGGCAGCAGCAGTTTAAGAGGCCTGATACTTGCTGGGCCTTTTGTGGAGGGTTTGGGCAGCTGTTTAAAAAGCGTAATACTTGCTGGGCCTTCTGTGGAGGATTTAGGCAGCAGTTTAAGAGGCCGAATACTCGCTGGGCCTTTTGTGGAGGGTTCGGGTAGTAGTTCAAGACGTCTAAGAGGCTTAATACCTGCTGGGCCTTCGGTGGAGGATTTAGGCAGCAGTTTAAGAGGCCTAATGCGAGCATCGTGTTTGCACATGGGGGGGAGGCTGCGCCCCCCCCAACCCCCCGCTTGTTTCAGCCGGGCAAACTCACGTGGAAGCATATGAATCATGTCCAAAACAAAACAAAACATGGGGTTCTCGGCTTAGCCCCGCGCCACGTCACTGCTATGAACTCTCTGCTCCTTGAAACTCGAGTAATGAACACAAAAAACAAAAGAAGAAGCGAGCGGGGTGGAAATGCCCTTAAGCTCCCTTTAAAAAGAGTCTCACTTCTCTGGTTTCGAAGAATGAAACCCAAAAAACAAAACAAGATTCGAGGGGGGTGGAATTTAGAATACATTCCCTTCTTTCTTTTCGTAAAGGGAAATGAATGTTTAGAGTCTCACTTCTCTGGTTTCGAAGAATGAAATCCAAAAACAAACACAAAATGTATAACAAGATTCGAGGTGGAATTTAGAACACATTCCCTTCTTTCGCTTCGTAAAGGGAAATGTATGTTTAGAGTCTCACTTCTCTGGTTTCGAATAATGAAATCCCAAAAAAATACAAAAATATAACAAGAGTCGAGGGGGGTGGAATTTAGAATAAATTCCTTTCTCTCTCTTTTCAAATGGAAGTTAGAGTCTCACTTCTCTAGTTTCGAAGAACGAAATCCAAAAAACAAAACAAGATTCGAGGGGGGTGGAAATTAAAAAATCATCCCTTCTCTCTCGTATTCAAGATAAAGTAATGTTTAGAGTCGCCCTCAAGCCCCCCTTTTTTCAGCCCCCTCAAGCCCTCCCCCTTCAGCCTATCTAGCCCCTTTTAAGCCCCCCTTTAAGCCCCCCCCGTTTAAGCCCTTCAAAGCCCCCTTGAAGCCCCCCTTTAATGAAATGTTCAAAGGTCACTTTCTGTACAATATCAAACTGTATGTAAACTACCAAACACATGACTGTTCAATCAATGGTCTTGACCACACCACAATGCAAGCATACAACTGTCAGATGCAATCTCTCGCTCAGCAATCTTTTGTGTCACTTGGGCTGAGCCAATCTTGAGCCACTTGAGCCAATGCATCATGGACATGGCAATGTCCACATGCCAATGTTCTCTGTCAGTGTTGCATGTTCTTCACGCAATGGACAATGTACATGTGCAGGAAGTAAAGCTCAATCCTAACACCGTCCCTTGAATGAATGCTTCAGCAATCATTCACACTAACAGCTTTACAAAAACCAACTGTGCAACAATTCTTGATGCTGCCGACCTTCTTGTGGGTCAATCTTCATTTTGTTCTAGGGCAGTCATCTGTTACTTGATAAAACAAAGACAATGGTCTGGAACCGGCATCTTGTGGCCAATTTCTTGTTCTAGAGTTCCATGACCTTACAATTGCAAGATCAACAACCGCATGGAATGAATGACTTAGCAATCATCCAAACACAGCTTACTCGCAGTCAATAGAACCAGAAACTAGAGACCAGTGAATCAGAAAGCGTTTCTGCCAACGGGGCTCAATGAGCTCAGTTCTTCTTCACGTCAAGACGGCAGTAGCTTTTGGTTACAGTCAACCTATCCGAAGGCAGATTTGGCTCTCTTTCTGTGCCAAAGGCTCGTCGCTCCGTGTGACATTCTGAGAAACGGCTTGATGTCACAATAAGTAAGTCAATGTGACTCAAAATGCTCAAAACGGCAGGTCTTGCAACATAGGTGGAATTGCAATGACTTTCCAGATCCAAGTTCAATACAGTGTCCAACACCGTACCGAGGATCTCAATGAAAGCAATCCAATCGCATTCATTCGTCTTCTTCCGGAAACAAGGCAAAACATCCCATGAAGCAGTCACTAGCAGACTGCAAACAAAACCAATCACTGTTCGTGCAATTGAAATCTGCAGCATGAGAACAATGACAGAACCAAACTAATTTTGTAAAACCTCAATACTGTACGACGAGGTTCAAAAGAAGCAGCTGACCAATGAGCATGCTGAGACAATGCCGTCACTCAAGTAGGACCAGCCAGGTTGCATCCAACGCAATCCAGAAGATTCCCACGCGCAGTTTTGCAACGGCGATCAATACGCTGCTTTAAATCAGGGTCAAGGAAGCAGTCTCAATTTTGCACTCCGAAAGAATGACCCTTCTCACAACTTGCAGAACCGAGCAATGCCACGTAGATATAGCAATGCCGGATATATGGCTTCCTGAAACCAGTGCGTGTCAACCGCAAAGAAGATATCATCAATCAACTCGGCCTGAAATAAAATAGTAGATAAGAAAAGCGATCCATAGAACCATCCCCATCATCCAAAGAAATCTTATGCACTGAGACAGTCGCCAATAAACGTCTGACTCCACGTAAAACTTGAATTCCAATCCTACACAACTATGGGTTGTGAGCTATACAACTTTGGGTTATGAGCCCAATGAGGCGTTCCACCAAGCTCGCGGCTACCAGCGATATTCGATCTCACTGTGGTCGAATGAATGCAATGACTCGGTTTGCACATAGAAAAATACGGAAATAAAGAATCACAAGCAATGAGTTCACAAGCGCTGACCAATACCACGAAGACAAAGCAACTGCGAATACTTCCAAGCATATGCAATCCAATCAAAGATCCATCGTCTCGCTTTCAATGACCAGAGTGGTCAATGCACAACGCTTGCAGAATAACCAATCACCACCAGTGTCCATATTAGCTCTTCGATACCGTCATACAATCAGGCATCATTGGTGATGTCCTCTGCAATATACATAGGGGACCATCTGTCTGTCAAAGGGCAACGTCAAATCGTGAAATCACAATCGCATCGGCGAAGTGTGCGATGTAAGGATCAATGGCACTCAACAATTGCCATGAAGAAACATCACGCGGAAGCAATATCCGCACAACGCGAAGATCAGAAGCAAGGAATATCAGACACCAATCCTTAGTGCATCCTTCTCAATCCAGCATGTTGCCACAGCATCTGGCGCTTTTTTTGGCAACACTACAAGGCAATCTCGCCAGTCTTCTTCTCGTAAAGCAATGCTCTAAACCAAAAGGCGTTTGAAAACAGGCTACCTCTCGCTGAAGAAGCAGCAAAGCAATCAGCTGTAGGAAATGATGCTGCAATCCTGCAACGATGCAGTGAACCAGACACAAGCTCAATCCATACCTGTCAACAGCTTCTCGAGGTCAATAAGCTGTTGTCAGCCAAGCACTGGGCAATGAACTCCAGAGGATGAGCGCGTCGCCAGAAAACCACAATGCCACTGACATGCTATATAAGGAGAAATGCGTACGCCACTTCGTCACAATCGGCACTATGCAGAAAATAGCACCACTCGTTCGCGCAACTGTTCACCAAACTCACACGCTAACTGCAATGTAGTATACACCGCCAAAGTAAAGGAACAATGCTTCATCTTGTGATCAGTCTGCAGAACGCAAACCAATCTGCTGCGGTCTTGAAAGAAGGAACTTGAATCGCGCACTCAATGTGCAAGCAGCGCAGGTAGTGACGATGAGCTGCTGCACAATGAAACTCTGAGTATCTGTGTTGGACAACACAAACTCAATCCGAAGACTTGCCAATGCCTCGCACTGCACAATGCAAACGCCATCTTCGTGCATCTCGAATGGTCTTGTTATGGCAATCCGAAGAACCAAAAGCAATCACTGGCACTGAAGGAAACAAATCATCATTCATGTACTCAATACAAACTATGAAGTCAAAGTCTGCAATTATTCTCTTCTGCCATCTGCACAGTCAACCAATCCGAGTGGACACGCAGTTCGTGGAATCATCAAAGTGTGTCTCCAATTGTTGAAGCTATACAAGAATACAACCAGTCTGAACAAACGAAGTCCTGGGACAAGGCTCAAGGCAATCCCGCGGAAACCATCTCCAGCAGGCTGAACAGCAACCATTTGTCCTTACCACTTCTACTCGTCGCAAAGAAAACGCACAATCGCAGTACTGGAGAAAACCATGGCTACAATCAGGGATCAGGGCGTAGGACGAATCAGCAATCGCATCTGCCAGTTTCAAGAAAGAAAACAACAACACTAGGTCAAGGCCAATCAGAACGGTCGCTTCTTCTATGTACAAGAAGAGGTATGCACAATTCTGCTCCTGACGGAACAATGGAGGAAAATCACCTGCCAATGTTTCCTTAGGTCTGGCTCCTATATACAATTGCTCCTCGGCAGTAGGAAACAACTTCGGGCAATTCACCCTTTGGTCGGTTCCTAAAGTTGCTCAGCGCAATTATTCAAAACAGGTTCTTCAAAGATCAGTAAGAGGCGTCACCTCTCTCATAGCTGGCAATGTGCAATAAGCAACCAAGGAAAACCAATTCACTCCAACACGCCATAATGTAGACAAGACAACCGACCAAGCAAACGGGGCAAGGCAAAACCAACTGGTGTAGCAATTACACGTTGCTGTTGGCAAAGGTGCAGCACAGAAGCCATCACTTCAATCTGCAGCACTAAAAACTTCAAGAAGACGCACAAACAAGATCAATACCGATCTGCCTCCACAAGCGCGCTTGCGCCAATGATTCAGGCAATGTCACCCGACAGTGACCAAAGTGATTATGCACGCTAATGAGCACAGCGCAAATGTATACCGAGGCAATCAATCAAGCAAGCACGTACGCAATACCAACTCAGGTTTTCAGCACAATCACCTTCGTCAAGATGCTATACAGCACACCGCTTCTGCAAGAGACATGCACAACGTAAGCAGGACATGCAAAACCGACACCAGCAACACGCGCAACCAACTCAACTCTCAATAGTCAAGCGACAATCACATCTTGCAAGTGGAGCAGACTAGAGAAACACGCTCCTCCAATGATCTTGCCGAGAGACCAAAACAGGCAACCCAAACTCGACACACCAAAAGCAACTGCTACAAGTATGCAATCAGCACAAACGCTCCACAGGCGGACTGAATGAACAATCTGGCCTGCTAAGCAATGGGAACAGGCTCCCACCTTGATTCTGCCAATCGCTTCAAAACCAACACACCGGGCACATCAAGTCAACAAGCAATTTCACACACAAGCAGTCACTCAAACAACCTCTCAAATCTGCCACACAACACGCAAGCTTCCAAACCAAAACAATTGAGGATCAGAAGGTCCAAACATGAGTCGTAGAAGTTGTAGGCACAACTGTTTTCCAACCAATGTAGCAACGAGTCCCGTGCCTAACCCAGCAGGCGCCACATGTCAATCAGGCGCCCATCAGGTTCAGGCAGGTCCTTCGTGTCCCGTGCCTGACCCAGCAGATACCATGTGTCAGTTAGCGGTCCAGCAGATACAGAAAGGTCTCAGGATGAATCACTCAGGCGCAACAGCTTGCCTAGGTGCCGATAAGGTTCAGGCAGGTTCCTTACCTTCTTTGCCAAGTAAAACCGGTATCGCGGGACCAAAAGGTACCAACAAGATTCAAGCAGGTTCTGTGCACCCCATGCCAGTTTCTTTGTGGACCGTTAGTAAGACAGGTGGCGTGATGAGAGTGGATCCGCCAAACGACAAAGCAGATTTACCAAGAAGCAATTTGAACACCTTACTTGGACGTGGCAGGATATGCCAGTCGGTGGTGTCCATGCTGGGGGGAGCACAACCCTGGGTGCAGAACTGCGCACTAGCATCCATCGTTACCCTTTTTAGGATAACTAAGGGTGTACAAGAGTGCGAGAAAATAAACTGTACCCGGCCCCCAAGGAGATTAGGAAACACCGCAGAATGGCTGAATCAAGGTGGGAATACGCTGGTTGAAGGGATGGTGAGTAAAGAGCCTGGTTGTAAGTCGGGTTCTTCAGACACGGCTGCAATGTCGGAGATAGTAGAGCCAGAAGCGGTTTTCAACCCAGCTGCGTTGGGCTTGCAAAGCCATGAGTCGGAGCAAGTCCCCGTGAGCTTCACCATGCCGCAAGAGCAGCCTGTTTTGATTCCGCAGGAACATCCACTCAGACTAGCGATCATGATCACGGCGGCATCCACCCTTGAAAATGTGTGTGTTCTGCGACCGAGGCTGGTCCAGACTGGTTTGCCCGAGTATATTTGGCAAAAATACTTGGGAGGACATTTTAAGGTTCAGCGCGACCAATTCCACCAGCAAGCAGAGGTTGGTGTAGGTAATTGGGTTCTTTCGCAAGCAGCAGCCCAGTTGCAGCCACTCATAGTGTCCGTGTACCAGGACACAGAGCAGCTCGGGGCATTCATGGAAGCAGTGATCGTGGACTTGCGTGACAACGGGCAGTATCCTGAGCCCGGGAAAGAGGTGGTTCGTGAAAACTTCTTCAAACTGTTGAAGCACATCCACCGCATGAATATGATCGCACGCCAGGTAAGATCATTCTACGATTGCCTTGACTGGAAATTAAGTGGTGAGGAATATGATTGTGCGTTAAGTAGTCTACTTCCGTCTAGAAGCTTCTTTGAGGCACATGAGAGCAACAAACCTGAAGATGATGATAGGTGGTTGCTACTAGAGGATGGTGTGCCATTTGTGCAGGCAGCCAGTGCCAACCGATCAGCTTCAGTCGGCGACGCAAGAGCCGTTCGAGCAGGTTGGGTTGCCAACCCAATCAGCGTCTCCACCAGGTGAGGCACCGGGCGTGTTGGTGATTTCTGATGGACCACCGCACGAAAAGGCTCGTGAAAGGCCCTTCAATGATCTTCAGCTGAGGGCTTGGAGCTGCCTCTTTAATAATAAAGGTTTTGATTGAGCGAGCAGTGGGACAGCAAGCGCTGCTTAGCTGCTGCACCTACTTTGGGTCTGTCCATAGCATGCAGCAGCCTGCAGCATCTGTGCTTGACCCTTCAAAGGTTCAGAGTTCAGTGCATGAAGACAGCTCTACTGAGAAGCAGAAGACCATGCATGCCGGATGGGGTGTCTGCCCACATTTCCGAAAGGGATATTGCAGGTATGGTAATGCATGCCGGTATAAGCATGTCCCTCACACAACAGGCAAACCATTGGCCCAAGTGCAGGACCAAGAAGCAGGGCACCATCCGGACAGTCAATCGGAGACCCATGGCGTCGTACCCACAGGCTGGGGCGTGTGCCAACACCTGAAAAGGGGCTTCTGCAGGTATGGTAAGGACTGTAGATACGAACATGACATCGAGACGTCCGACGGCCATAAACCTGTGGATGATTCCGTAAAAGATAAGGGGGTTGCTACAAATAGCTGGGGCGTATGTCCACACTTCCAAAAGGGATTTTGTAAATACAGCGACCAATGCAGGTATCAGCATGTTCCAGCAGAAAGAAGGAACGAGCACGCTTCCAGCTGTGAAAAATCGGGAAAAGGTGGTGTAAAGAAGGTGCAGGTATGCCCTCACTATGCAAAAGGCTATTGCAAAAGAGGAAGCCAATGCGGTTTCATTCATGAGGCGCAGCCTTCATCCGAGGAGCATACTGTCCAGGCCGCATGCACTAAGCAGTCCCTTCACAAGCCCTTATCTCTCGCCACCAGGCAGAGGTTGTATGATGTTGGCTTGCTGGATGTATGTTTTGAGTCAGTCATGGGCACATGCAGTCACTCAGCGTGCAAAAATTCGCATCGTACCTTGAAGGCTTGGGAAATTCGCTTCCTGAAGAATCTCTTAGATGAACCGGTGGACGTCCCGAGTCCAACTGGTCAGCAAGATACAAGCCCTAATCAGGTGGTGTGGCAGAATGTGAAGCCTCAGGTTGATAACCTTGCAACGATCATTCAGCAGCAAGCCGAAGAGGTTGTTCCGCCGAAGTTGAGGTTTGAAGCATCGCGTCCCGCCTCTTGGTTCCGCAAAGGAAGAAAATTGCAGATCTTTGGATCCACTATCCTTAGTCGGGCTGAGCTTCCGGGTGAGCCAGCAAGTTGTCGTTCTTTGGATGGCCAGCTGTGTGTCTATGCCCGATCCAGCAATGGATCCCTGTTGAGCAAACCTGCGAAGTGGTATAAAGCACGTCGGCTTCCTTGCAGAAGTGGCCTGCCGGTCACGTCTTCAGGTTCAAGATTTCCCACTTCTTCTTATGTTGCCAATCCCCCAGGGACAAAGGTTAAAGTTGCTGTGCCCACAACCGCCGCACCAGCAGGTGGTTCCCAAACACAGTGGCCCAAAATACACCATTCGGTGTTTCAACGCCTGCAGTGGGCAGATGTTGCGGATACTTCTGATGAGGAGTTAGATGCGCCTGCGGACCAGAGCTCGATTAGCGTTCAGCCGCTAAATGCCGGGGACGATAAGAAGGTTGTAGATAGGTCCACGAGGAGAAAATTGAGAAGGTTGAAAAATGAGGCCTTTTGGAAACTGCGCCGGTCTAAGCCGTTGCCAGTTGCAGACCGAGTACGGGCGCCAAGGCTGAGGGATAATACTTTAACTTCACGCAATGTGTTGGTAGACCCTCGCCCCGCGCAGGTGCCCAGGTATGTCTTGGACTCTCTGTGGTCTAAACTTGCAAAGCAGGATGTCCTGCCAACAGCCCTGGGCACAGGTCAACTTGACGATGTGCCAATGGACAATTTGAATGCCACAGTGTGCCAGACAGCTCGGTCCCCTCAGAGTCTGTCAAGCCTAACAACTGTCCAACTGGTTGTCACCCTCCGGGGGAGCCAGACCCTGCGCTTGGGGAACTTATTCCAGACTGCCCAGGTCAGGAGAGGCAATCCCTTCAGATAGTTCCCAAGCTGGTATGCCTGTGATGGTTGCCCTCAAGCGGGGGAGCAGGATCCTGTTCGTTGCGGGTTCCCGGACAGTGCTGTTGAGGATAGGACTCTCCTTCGGGATAATCCAAATCCACTGTTGAGCAGTTCTTTACAAGCCCCCAGGTTTGTCTTGAACTCCCTGTGGTGTAAGCTTGCGTCCGCAAGCAAATCCGTGTGGACCCAAAACACTTGTAAACCGAGTTGTACTCAAACGGGGGAGCAGGATCGTACCCGATCTGCACATGCAGACCGTTCTGCTGATCCCCTGTCCAGTCAGCAAGTGTACGCTGCTGTATCTGAGTCTAGGGTCGTCTTAAACTCAGTATGGGGCCGTCTCGCGCCTAAGCATAAAGCAAAACCCACCCCAACAGCAAGCCAACGTGGACGCTCTCCACCGGGGGAGCCACAGCTTGTTTTCGGTGCAATAGAAGACCTTTCCAATGCACACAGGTCTTCTTATCAGACCTCGCTTGCCGTGCCTTCGGCGCGCTACAGGGATGATGTAGGTGCAAGCAATGAGCATTGCTTGGGGGGAGACCACCTCACCGAAAAAACAAAAAAGCGCACCTCAAGCCAAAACCCAAGTGTCGCTAATTCCAGGTGACAAAAGGGATAAGACCCTTGCCGGGACCCTTGTTGAAGCTTTGGACCTAAGTGAGCCAACTCATGGGCTAAAGGTTCCAAGGAAAATCCAGGTAAAAATGGACTTCGATAAGACAATGGGTTTCCCCGGGGAGGGCCCCCCGAAGAAATCAAGCACTGATCGGGGAGAAGGCTGGGGTACATGCCCGCACTTCCAGAGGGGGTTTTGCAAGTTTGGGAAGGATTGCAGGTACGTGCACTCCTCTAGGGTGGAAACACCTGCCCGTATTCCCCAGAGCTCAGGCACAGCTCTGAGCTCTTGCCCGCACTTTGAAAAGGGATTTTGCAAGTACGGTGACCAATGCCGGTATGAGCATTCACCTAAAGCACGATCTTCCTCGGCATCCGCCAAAAGAGCAGCAAGTGAATCACATAAAATAAGTGATCAGCAAAAAAGGGCTGCAATTCAGGCTGCTAAGGAGTTCGTAAGGGCGACGCGGGCCAAAGAAAAAAGTGCGACGGGTGAACATACGGGGAAGGCTTTGGGAACTTCACCTGGCGCCGCCAGGTCAAGGAGCCCACTCCGTAAACCTCCTCCACCACCAAAGAGCAACAGGGTCGAGATTTCCGGCCAGAGATCCACACCACCGCCACCTCCTAGAGCAAGGTCTAGATCGGTTGTAAGTGGCCCAGAGGGTAGTGGGATTTATAAGCCTAAGCTAAGCCATGGACCTCAACCCCCGCCTCCGCACGAAAAAGGACAGTCTGCCGGAAGCGGTGGAATTGTCAAGCCAAAGTTTGAGGTCAAGATCAGTCAGTCTGTGCCGAAGTACCGCCTCAGATTGTTCAGCCTAAGATCAATCTGGAGTTCAATTACAGCATGGCCCAAAAGGGCATGAGCTTGAAGAGAGGGTCCGTAGACCTTCCGAGCGTTCTGCCAGACCAGCCTCTGAACATTTCCGGGAAATTGGTAAGACAAAGACCTGGTCATCACCAAGGTGAGGGCAAAACAACGTTCTGTCGCTCCTTATAATTTAATTTCGTTTTCTCGTTTACGCGGTTCGCAAGCTCACTGTATTATATTATGCTCGCGAGGATATGAATGTAGTGAGTGAATAGAATTATAAGGGAGAGAACGCAGTGAAAGAACGCATGAATTCTATGAAAGAACGAAATGGGGGACACAAGTGCGTGAGGAAAGGGCCCAACATCTGGTTTAGTTCGTTCATTAGGTTCATTGTGGCCCCAACAATAAGTCTTTTAACGGGGGCCCCTTACGTAGTGAATTACAATCATGCGGTTTTATAAGGAATGAGTGAGTTTATGAATGAATGACGCATGAAAACCGTAATGATTGTATGAACGAAGAGAAAACTACTGAGCCAACGAATACAGTGAGCAAAAGCACTATTATTCTCTTATTAATTCACCCCGGGCTCCATGTAAATACTATTAATAAGAGCCCGGGATATAATGAATAAAGAAGAGAGAAAAGAGAGAACAAAAACCCCAATAATAATATAATTGTAAGGACTCAAGGACGCACGTAATATATTATTAGGGGGTTCTTGGCCCTTTCTCTCGTTCGGCGGTTGGTTTCGTTCTTACTTCGTTCAATTGATCACTCACTCCCTTCACTCCTTCGTTAATTTGCATTTCAAGTGAACGAAGTGAACGCCCCACAACAACCGTATCATCCTGGAACTTGGAGCCCTTAATCATATTGTTGTTACTGTACTTCGTTCATGCGTTCATTACGTTCACATCACTCACTCCGTTCTTTCGTTCTCTAATTCACTTATTCTCTTCGTATTAATATCATGCGTGCGGCAATAAGAAAAGAAAAGAAAAAGCCGCACAAACGAACGCACACTATGAATATTCTCACGCCCATATAATTCTTTTGTTTCGGGCGTGTTAATTGTGCGTTCATGACTTCGTTCTCTTCATTCACGCATTAATAATATAATTCGCGCGTTACCTTGCAATTATATTATTACTGCGCTCATTACATTCTCTTCGTGGTTTCGTTCACAAGTTCACGCGGATCACGCACTCCGTTCATAAATTCACTACATTTGTATCCTTGTTCACTTTGTTCTCTTCACTATTAATAATACGGGCTAGTTCCATGAAGAGAGAACACTCATGACTCAATAATTCTATGGTCGCGAGGTTGGTGCAGCATTAGAATGAGAGCTCAGGGTCAATAATACGTCCTAAAGGTACAGCACTCATGATCCTATATTACATGGGGTTTCTTGTGCATGAGGACACAGCTCTTAGGATTCACTCCTTTGACCATAGGATAACAGTATTAACCGGGGTTCTAATGACACAACCATTAACTCTCAAGCCTTATTCATCCTGGAAGTCCTTTAACCTCACAGAATAACCCCTCGAAAACCATCCTTTCCAGGTCAACGAAGTGTCAACCATTGAGTCTTTGGTCCCACAGCTGTCTCCCGTTCTTGGGCGTCTTTTAATGCGGCTCACTGCGCTCACCATAATAATACTACTGTAGGGGCTCTCTTGTTCGCACGGTAAACGAAAGAGCGAACGAAGTGAAAGAATGAGTGCACGCGTGCGTTATAATGAGCCCCGTGGAGAGAATAATAATACTATTTTTACCGGGCTTATAAGGACTTATTATTTTGCCCGGTTAATAGTAATAAAGTAGTGTTATTATTGCGGCCCTTTTAATAAAAAGAATGTGGGCCGCAGGAATTCTATTATTCTATTATTATTAGGACGGGCGATAATAATATAATGAACACGCCCGTATAATTGTATTCTCTGGTTTCGTTCACACACGCATATACTAATTTCACGCATCATTTCATTCTTTGTAAATTAGTTCATGCGTGTTCACTTCACCTTTAGTATTCTATCCCGGGCGAACACAATATAAAATATGCCCGGGGCTACATGAAATATACTAATTATGCACGCAGTAAGTTCTTTTCACGCGTGCTACTTTCTTTCACTTCGTTCATTGTAATTCATTCTCTCATTCACTACGTTCTGTTAATAATAGTATTATGATAGGAGCCGTGCGAATCAAAAGACGAATAAAATGCACGGCAATAATAATATAATGTGTGCGGGCAAAAAAGAGATAAAAGTACGCCCGCTTAATTAGTACTGTAATTCTCTTCCCTTTTCCCCTAATATTGTATGGGCGTAACATTCGTTTCATGCGTTCGTTCATATTCTTCGTTCACTCTCTACCTGACAAAACGAATACGCCCATAAAATATAGGTGAAAGAAGAGAGTGAAAAGATAAGGAAAAGAGAGTTCACTTTCTCGTTTCGCTCGTGCATAAGGCTCACTTATAATCTTATTCACTCCGTTCTTACCATTAATAACAGTACTTGTGGGTGAACGAACACGAGGTCAGCGAACTAGCCGGTGAAACAACTGCACCATGAATCTCTCACTCATCCATTGCATTCGCTTGTTCATAAATTCAATTCGCTCTCTTATTAATTCATTCTCTTCACTTTATGAGTTATTATTATCGCGCCCAGTTCACACATTAATTTACTTCATGCGTCATACGCTCCTTGTCAGTGCATTAACTGTGCGTACTTCGTTCTCTTTATAATCTGAATAATACGGACACGAGGTAACACACGCAAGACTGACAGGTGGGATGGATTCCAGAGAGTTATTCACTTGTCCTAAAAGAGGAAGGTGTAACAGAGAGATTCCAGAAGGTTAGACAGGCAAGCTAGACCACTTAGCATTAAATCCAGAAGCTATAAAGGGTCTCAACGTGTGACAGAGAGAGAGCGTAATCAAGGTGGTAACATGACAGTTTTTTTTTTTTTGGACTGTCGCCTCTTTACTACATCAGTAGCACAGTAGACCGTTCTTGTGGGGCTCAAAACTCGGTGCAAGACAACAACATCTACTTTGAGAGCCAAACTGCACAAGCCAGCGAGTGAAAAAGAAGTCGAGACAACAAAGAAGCAACTGCAAGCGCAGAGCCCTTAATAGGTGGTAACATGTAAAAGTTTCTAAACAGCACAAACCCAACTTACACACAGCTTCGCACTTGCACAGCACTTTCTCGGTCACACAAAGCGACGTGCAGTTGTCCTGCCTTCTTAGTGCTTTCTCAGCTCTCTTGACCTTGAGCCAAGAGTCAAAAGTAAAACTGGAAAAACCCAGTTGACGCCACCTACGCAAGCTCACTTCTCCTACAAAACAAAACCTCAAAGAAAAACATGCTCGACTGCTCAGGGAAGACCTGTACGTCCCGGACATACAGTAAGCACGTCAAACATGCGCCTTGGCCAAAAAGGCATCCCGCAGACGTGTCTATACACAGATTTTCACACCCCCTTTCGGGATGATCTTTTTGTCTCACCTCACTCTCAGATGACGACATCTTCAGATGATCACTCCAATCTCAGAGGTCTGTTCCCTGTCACACATGTCGAACACGGAGTGATGCATGTCGGGTTGGAGGTAACGGCCGCCACATGCTTGCAGTACACACTGTGATATTTGTCCCCGGACGGGAACACACACAGTTCTGTGTTGCCCGGCTCTGGCTTACAGTTCCCACACTGCCACATAGTTCGCCATGATCCCTCCATGCGACGACACGTCTGATTGTGATGAAAGATGCCCTGAGACTCTGAAGCAAAGATGCGCTTGTCCACTCTATCCTTGCAGCTTGAACTTGCACGCTTCTCCCTTGCACCAGCTGCCTTCGGCCTCGCTCTCAACGACGATGCCTCCTTTTTACCATCTGGCTCACGAGGGTTCATCTGTTGACTTCTCTCAGGCATAGAGTTGTTTTGGGCACCTTGTGGCTTCATCGTGTCATCATCCAGAGGCGGGTTCTGTGTAGCAGCTCTTTGCTGCCCATAACTCATCCGGAAAAACAATGCCCACGCACAACAGCATGTCGTGATCAGCGTACCAACCAAGATGCCGTTGACAAAGCACCCGATGATGATGATCCATACTGGATCCCAAGTCGGACTAGCAAACATCTGTACAAGCTCGCTGCCCATGAAGGTGGTTCCCCAAAGCTCTACTGGCCTCGCAGTCTCCACTCCAGAGCTCATCAACGCAAGAATGGCCACTGAAATCGCCACTCTCATCAAAGGCTGTGCAACCATGACGCCCGAGGGAAAACTAGAAAACTTGCGTTACAAAGAATCGCAAGTGCTGTGCAAACGCACTGTGCAAAATGCACTCTGACTATACTCCTCACATGACTTGATCATGTGTGGCGTAAGATGAAACCAAATCGGATCCCCCTTTCAGTTTGTTGCTTTCAGGGCTTTGACCAACCCTTCTGCCAGCACCTTGCTATACCTCCCTGTTGCTGTGTAGTCAATGTCATGGAACGAGGCATGTGTCTGGCAACTGCAGCTTCCAAACATGTCGAAAAGCTTCTGGGCGCACTCGAGATGTGAACACATGAACCTGAGACGTTTTGACACTGGAAGACCGCTTCGACTCAACACGCCGGTGGCGCACAGCCACACATCTACGGGATACACAAGACCTGAGGCTCGAAGGACATTCTGTGTTCCCCATCTCTTCCAAATCATGTTTTGCTTTGGCAATTCGAACGTACGTCCATCTCCAAGCCTCAGATACCTCTCTGCAGATCGCATCAACGCCTCCCACTCAAGATCAGATTTTGTACATCTTTGCACAAAGTTCCGCAGTGGCGATCCTGAAGAGCAAGGCGTGGACACGTGAATGTGGATCCAAAGCCCTCTGCTCTTCCAAGCAGTGGTGACCTTGATGGTTTCTGCCAACACTCTTGAGGTCTCGGCATTGGCTGTGATCCCGCAATACGGCACCCCAAGTGATTCACGCACCTGACACAGGGCCGAATCCTCACTGCAAAACACCTCCAGCACTGCCACTTCATCCGATTCCTTCATGCTCTCTGGAGAAACTCGCAGCTGTGACAACATGTACAACGCCTCCACATGTCCATCTTGTGTGATGAAGCCTAATCGCGTTCTGTGTTCTTGGAAGAGTCGAGTTCCGAGATTTTTAGTGTAGAGATCAGCAGCATTCTCCGCGCCTCTCAGCCAACGCAACTTGAGCCGACCTCTCAAGAGATGTTCTCTCATCCATGCCAATCGGATCTCCACATGCCGCGAACGCTTAGGGACGTCTTCTGCATGAATGACATCCAACGCTGCCTGACTGTCCGTCAACAGTTCAGTGTAGATCTTGTCATGCTGTTCTTCACCACCTTCGTCCTCTGCATGGGCACTCATCTGCACATCAATTGAACCTTGAAGTTCACCAAAGGCAGTGAAGACACGATCAAGCAAGTGCAAAAATCCGATTGTCTCCTGTGCAGCATACTGCAACGCATGAAGCTCAGCCTCACAAGATGACAAGCACACCACTCCTTGCACTTTCGCGATCCCTCGCACAAGACCTCCTCCAAAGCAGATGGCTCCACCTGTGATCCCTCTTCTGCCGATGAACCTGTATGGAGCATGAGACGCATCTGCAAAGACATGCACACCATTCCGCAGCACATCTTCGGAACATTCCAAGAACTCACCACTCAACTCCGATGACGGCAAGCGCAGTGCAACATGTCTGTCGGTGTAGAGATAACGTAGAAGTGCCCTCAACGCCGCCTCGGTGCTCTGTGTCGGCGCAGCTTGTTGCGTACTGATGAGTCCAATCATCAGTTTCAGATCTTGCCTTGTCTGGGCATACCAGAGAACCTTTCCAAGCACTCTGCGGAATCTGCTGTAGGCCTCCGACGTCAAAACCGGTGCACCTGTTTTCTCCAGTAGACCTGCTAGGTCTGGAACGGCGGTTGTGCCCTTTTGGATGCCAAACGCATCGAAGCATGATTGCAAGTATTCAGGCTTCACACCTACCTCGACTGCACTCTGCCCCGGCCACCGACGAATGCACCGACCAATGAACTCAACCATGCCGCCACCTTGACTGGATGTCTTCACCCTACCTGTCACCTTTACGGTTACTCGCTTCCCGATGGCACTCAAGACCAAGTCTTCAGCCCACTGATCATCAGTGACGATTAGCAAATCGTCCACGTAGCATACGATCATCACTCTGCTTGATCTATCCTTGTGCCACACAACACCCGCAAAGAGACATGGCTCACGTGCATCACTCAACAGACCTAGTGGACGGATCAACGACGAAAGAAGCTTAAGCCATGCCAACGAAGCATCCCGCAGTCCATTCAATGCGCAATACAGGAAGAAGAAGATAGCCTGGCCATCCTCCGAACTGATGCTCAGCGGTAGCTTCAACACAACGGGATTCGACTTGGTGTCCAACGGTGAGTTCATGAAAGCATGCCCAATGTCTGCCGCACAACCTTGCATGTCACGTGTGGCCATGAAGATCAAGGTGAGCATCATGGCATCATGGCTTGGGGTTGGTGAGCTAAACCCTTGCTTTCTTGCCGAGCCATGTGCAAGGTCCTTTGCCACAATGCGACATCTGACACGAGTGGGATTCTTTCTGGCACAAACCCATCGAGCGGGTATAAGTCTCAGCGATGGGTTCTTAGCTTTCAGGATCTTCACTTCATGCTCAAGGATTGCCCTGCCTGTCTGACAACGCTCTAAGTTGGTGAGTTCCTCTTGCATCCCGGAGAATACAAGATCTCCCGGCAGTTCCTCCAACGTACTGTCGTCTACTCCGGCATCAGGCTTCCAAATCAACACGCGACGTCCTCCCAACATGAAACTCTCACTCTTCGCGTCCTGACTTCCATTTCGGAATCGAATGCTGTTCACCTCCACATCAAACATGCTCGGACTTGTCACAACGTCGCTCAGCAGAACACTTTCACATGCGTTGCTGGACCAGCACAAGCCCTCGAGTCGTCTCGGCTCCTGGGGTCCTGATGCTCGAATCTCATCTTCAAGATCAACAAGCTCAACATCAGGATGCCTCTTCACCCCCTTTTGCTCTGGTACCCTTGGGCCTGATCCTTGCTCGTCCACTTGCATGTGCTCGGATGACTTGGCGGGCCTGCGCTGTAGCAGTGAAGGTCGTGATGATGCTGATGGCGATGCTGGCTCAACTACCCGCACACGCTTCAACTCTGGCTCATCACCTGTACTCCCGGAAGCAACACCACGAGTCGACACCTCTCCACCTGAGCGCTGCTCTCTCTCTGGTCGTGGTTCATGTTCAGAAGATGACGGTGGGCGCCCCGCCATTGGTGCAGGGATCCCCACCGGAATCGGCATCACTTCCTCTCGACCTTCGTCCTTCAACACCAATCTCCGCTCATCACTCTCAACATTGGTCTCAAACTGCTGGGACCTTCCTGCCTCAGCCGATCCACTTCCGGCTTCACGTGATGCATCCAAAGGTGGCTGCATAGCCACTCTAGCACCATCAGATGCCATGGACTCTGTCAACCAGCGTTCATACCTCCGATGACAGGCTCTCGTATGCGCACCGCCCAGCCTACGCCCATGTCGTGCATTGTCACACGCTGAGCATCCTTCCGTGTATCCATGAGTTCTCACCCACTGAGCTGGAGGACCTGACGCTGGGGCTCTCAGTGACACAGGTGGCTCAAGAACTTCGCGTTCCTCACTTGCTGAAGGCAACTGGGGGCCTCCACCAAGAGTTCCAACGATGCCCTCAACAAGTTCCAGACGCCATGTCAAGGGTACACAAAGTTTCACCGACGTAGCTGCGAATGTCTTTAGCACCAACTGTCCTTCGACTCGGATGAGCGCTCGAACTTTGATGGCCTGTGACCCAAGGATGGGATGCAGGAAGGCACTTTCGGTGAACCTAGGAAGGTTAGGGGCGAGATCCTTGATTGATTGGGGAAGTTCTGCTAGGACTATGGCTCCAAACAAAGTGAAGGGTCCTTTTGGACTGGGCCTCCCAAGCACAAGATCACAAGGTGCCATGTCACTCCCGTGCGCTTTAGAGAATCTGTTCAAACTTCCACACACGTAGCACAACGCACTGGCAAATCCTCCATGGTTGTAGCACAAGTCAAGCCCTTCCTGATTGAGATCTGACCTCAACGTCTGCAAGGACTCCTTAATCCTGCGCACACCACGTTCTGCCACTCCGACTGCTTCATGATGCTGGGGTCCTGCCTTTCGAACTTGGAAGGAGAATTCGCCAGAAGCCCCTGTGATCAAATCGGACACTGCCCCTTCAGCATCTGTGATCAACAACACCGAAGAGGAGCCTGACTCCAGACCAAACTCACGCAGCCATTTCACGATCTCTGTACGCGTCGCTACAAGATCCCCTGATGTCAAGATAGCACCAGTCATCATGCTCATGCGCTCGACAAGTACCAACACCCTCAGGTTGTCTGCTCGGACCTGCCTGTGATCTTCACCCGTGGATGACAAGTAGAAGAAATCTGCCACGACTTCACTTTCAAGTCTTCCGTTCACACGCTTGCGATGCTGAAAGACCGTTCTGGCAACTTGACAGTGCCTACAGCCAGGATGATACGGTGTGTGTCCTTGCAATCGATGCTGTGCCAACTCTGCTTGTGTCGACCGTGTCACAGGCGCTACAAGAACCCCACCTTCAGCGGATATCGAGGAGAGGGAAAGTTCGACTTCGTTCGAAGAACCCTGGGAGGGCTTCAACAGTGGTTTCAACCTCAACCAGGGAACATTTCCAAACAGTGTGACCTCTTTGGCTGTCAGGCCTGCAGAGGTGGCAAGCGCAATCCCGGCACAATTCTGAGAAAAACTCCAACCGCGAAAACAAAGCATGGTCGTGGAAATAATGTTGTGGTTCGTGTCTCCTACCCAAACATTCATGCTTGCTGCATGCCACGTGTTCTCTCCACTCCCGTTCTCGAGCAGGAGTTCGACGGATATCATCCGTTCACCAAGCATTCGCACAGAGCTGCCGTTCGCTGCAGAAAACTCTTGCCCCACATGCTGTCTCTTCGAGTCATCAACGTAGACTCCAAACATCTCTGCATACTTCAGACTCAGCACTGTCACCCCTGCCCCGCTGTCCAGCAACCACCATTCTCCATCTCTCGCTTCTGCTCTCAGTCCAGCGATCACGAGTGGTTCCAGACAAACAGGCTGTTCAACAGGCAACACCGCACTCAACTGCAAACTCTCTCCTACGCTCTCGTCAGCAGCAGCGGTGTTCCAGATTTCATCTGTCCATTGCTCATCCCAACCGTTGCTCCAGCCCTCATCCCACACAAACGCACCCCAGCCCTCATCGACCTGCGGATGCTCAGGCACTGGCGGCAAAGATTCCACTAATTCAAACATCTTTCCTTTCTTGCCCTTTCCAGGACCTTTTGCTCCCTTTTCTTTGCCCTTTGCCTTTCCTTTTCCTTTATCCTTTCCTTTTCCATCTTTGCCTTTTCCTCGTTCCTTTCCTTTCTCCTTTCCTTTTCCCTTTCCAGAGGATGAGGCTGAGCCGTGGGCTTTACTGCAATGCGCGCTGATGTGTCCTAGTTCCCCACAAGAAAAACACTTCACCTTGGACATGTCTGTGCTACAGTTTTCTGTCTTGTGATTCTTCCTACCACAACGACCACACCGTTCAGCACTTACCGCAGAAACTGACACATCATGCCATGCACCGTCATGCTCAGGCCATGCACACTCATACTGTCCGTCATCGTCCCATGCTGTCATATCAAACACCTCATATACTTGTTGCTTCTTTCCTGGTGACAAGTTCAGATCCAAGAAGAGTCTCTGTTGACGCTCAAAACGAAGAGCTGCACTCCGACATGACTGATACGTTTCTGCTCCCGAGTGATGCAAAACGTACTTCTTCGCTTCTTCTGGCAAACTCCGCAGCAAAATCACAAGCATGTCTCCATCTCCGATGCTCAACCCTTGCCTGTCTAGTGCTGTTGGCAGCGTGCCCAACAGCTTGGCGTAACGTGACACCTCTATGTCGATCTTTCTGATCACATCTCCGACCATCGTAGCTGCATTCATTTCTGAATTTCTCAAGGCGAATATCCTGTGCAACAGTTCCGACCGCATCGACAAGGCCTCTGCTCTACTGCGCAACGAAAACTGCTGAGCCAGCTGCCTAAGCAGCTCGTACCCACAGTTCACATTTCCCAAACTTCTGGCTGGATCTGCAAGAGACCCATCAAGTGGCAAACCTTCGCTGAACGCCTGTATCATGAGGGTTGCCCTAGCATGGTCCAAGAAAGCTGCTTTCAACAAGCCATACAGCCTCACCGACCGTGTCTTCTGCTCTTCATTCAACGAATGTTGCCAAATCGTATCTGGCCAACGCACACACATGCCTATCTCTTCTGCAAACACAACGCTCGCCAACGCTGCCCAACTTTGAAGCGACACTACGTAGTCTGCAAACCCAGCAACCTCTTGCTCACGCGTGCTCCACTTCTCTGCATGGGTCACAGGAGGCTGACCCAACCATTTCTCAGATCGCGAAAACACATCTCGTGACTCAAAGCTTTGCGTCATGCCAGCCTGCATACCAGCTCCAGGAAGCACACCCGACGTTTGTGGCATGAACTGCTCTCGCCTAGGTCCTACAGGTACTGGCACCGGCCCAAACTGCTCAGGCACTCCACGCGCCTGCATTCCAAGTTGCTCCTGTAGCGCCGTTTGCGCCGCTTGAGCTTGCTGTGGTGACATCATGCTGATGAGCTGCTGCATCTGGACCAAAACGTCCTGACCAGCCATGCCTTGCCCCAAGCACCCATGCACTGGAACTGCCGACTGTGTGCCGCACGCACCTGCGCTCACAGCCCCGATGCCTGCTTGTCTTCCTGCCATCCCCCCACTCAGAGAGGACAACTCACTGTCAATTCCCCCAGCTGGAACCGGCGGAAACTGACACGCATGTGCCTGCATGCCCACGTACTGTTGCGCCTGCTGCGCTGCTTGCTGTCTGGCTTGCTGCTGCTGTTGCAAGTACGCCCCCCATGGGTCTGAGCTTTGCCCCGGAGTCTCAACACCCTGGCCTCTACTTCTACCGTCCCTAAGACCTTGCTCAAGTCTGTCAGGCGACGCTGGCCCACTTGCCATGCTTCACACACAACACGTGGCTCTTTCCTTTAGGCCAAGGCGTTCCGGCAGCGCTCCGCTACCATGTAAAAGTTTCTAAACAGCACAAACCCAACTCACACACAGCTTCGCACTTGCACAGCACTTTCTCGGTCACACAAAGCGACGTGCAGTTGTCCTGCCTTCTTAGTGCTTTCTCAGCTCTCTTGACCTTGAGCCAAGAGTCAAAAGTAAAACTGGAAAAACCCAGTTGACGCCACCTACGCAAGCTCACTTCTCCTACAAAGCAAAACCTCAAAGAAAAACATGCTCAACTGCTCAGGGAAGACCTGTACGTCCCGGACATACAGTAAGCACGTCAAACATGCGCCTTGGCCAAAAAGGCATCCCGCAGACGTGTCTATACACAGATTTTCACATAACATGACAGGCAGTTGAACTTACAGAATGATTCGCAAGTGCATGGTCAACCTTGGTTTTTGCACGGGCCAGTATAACATTATTTTCATGCATCCTAAAAATTCCTTACAAAATAATTAAAGGCCCTTATATTTACTTACGGGCTTTTGTTGTGTTGCCCACACACGCACTAATGGTAAAAATGCCGTGCAAATAAGCAAAATAATAATAATGTGCACGGCACAGTTTGTTCTTGTTCCGTTTATAAGTTCATTGAAATCACGCATCACTTTGTTTCCTTGTATTTCAACTCACTTTATTCACTTCACCATTAGTACCAAGATTTCCTAACTGGTAAGGTGCTGGAATGACCCAGCAGACACCAGGATTAACAGGCTCACATTGTTCCTGTCAAGATAAGTCCAGGAAAGTGTCCTATCTTTCCAGCCGTTGCCCCCTTCATTACAAGAGAATTCCTAGCCGGATTTTAAGGTTAAATAAACTTTCTCCATCATGAAAAGCTTCTGGGTGGAAGAAGAGAACGGGCGTTCTCAGTCTCGACTAGTTAGAGAAAGGTGGCAGGACAACTGAGCTCAGTTGACGCAACAAAGACTCAAGGGAGAGCCAATGCAGCTTGCAAAGTGTTTACAGTGCGAAATCCAAAGCCAAGCTTTGGATTCTGCTTGCAAGCGGGCGCTCACAAGGAACTGCGCAATGCTAAGAAGCCCCAGCTACAAAGCAAACAGCACCGAGCACACCTACGCCTCCAGGCTGTCTCAGAGGGGGGCTGCTACCTACGTGTGGGGTTCCAAGCAAGCCAGACCTTCAGCTACGGACTTCCACCTTCCACTGCGTCCCTGGTGGCTTAACCACCTCGAGCATAGCGGCCTGAGCCAAAGGGGCTACCTCTCCAAAGCCTTTTGGGGCCCCTTCATGGCGTGTCCACTCCAAGCTCTCTCCATGTGACGCCCTCCAGAGCCCTTTCGGGACCTCTTCATGGCGTGCCCACTCCAAGCCCTCCATGCGTGCCTTCTCCAAGCATAGTGAAGCGTGAAAGTGAAAGAGAGCAACAACTGTAGAATTCATGCATTCGGCTGTCATGTGTGCTAAAAGCTCTTGAAAATCAAACTATTACAATAATATTGTGTCCAGTTGATAGAGTGCAGCAAATGAGCGTTTGAATTACAATGCAATGAAAATGTAATGTGTGAATTGAACAAGCGATTGAACAAAGCAAGAAACTTTGTTTCTCTTTCTTGTTGCTTTACCAGTGAGACTGAGAACGCCCGTTCTCTTTCTCTAACGCTTCTCTTTCTTGCAACTTGCTGAGATTGAGAACGCCCGTTCTCCTAATGTGAGCCAGTCCAAAGTCTCAACTGAGGTGTTTAACTTCCTCGTCAAATGTTCCAACAGTGCCAGCGATAATGACTTCAGTATTGCCGGCTTCTTGCTTCATGGAAGGCGTTATGGCAATGTAGTAGCAAATGTGAGGACAGGGTAGCTGCTGGGAATGTAAGTGACCAAATATACAAGTTCCCGCTTGCCCTGCACTTCAATGGCACCAATAACCGTCAGGCTGTGGATTTTTTGACGAAGGAAGTCTTCATCATACTCCTGAAGAGTACACAGGGGATGTCTGATATGGAAAGTGAGCTGTGCAAATTACTCACAATCGTTATACTCGTCTGTTGTGTAAGACCCTTCCTTCGATTGTGAAGGAAACTCTTAGGGTTGACGAGTAAGATAGATTGGAGCTCTGAGCCCTGCACTTGGCGCAATTCTTGCATATTTTGTGTAGACACGATGCATCCATCTCTAAGATACTCCAGCAAATGTGCTTTACGCCGAAGCTATCCGTACTGCACAATGTGCAAGACAAATTTGCCAAAAGGTGCAAATAAAGTCAAGAAGCTCCCACCCTTCAGAAGTTTGCAAGAAAGAGAACGTGCGTTCACACTCAGCAACTTAACAAGGAAGGAAACGGGCGTTCCCAACTTTAATAAAGAAAGAGAACACAACGTAAAAAGTAAGAGAAAGAAGCCACAGCAGCCCATCGTTGCGTTAACTGATCATGGTATCGCTTTGTGCCTCTTGAAGGGATGCCGGGCAAGAGTGTCAATTTCGTTGACCTCCCATTTGCTATCAACTCTGCCCGAACTAAGGATGAAGCCTTTCAAGTGCATTGCATTCTCAATCAGCACAGGCTTATGAATGCGTTCCACACTGCTCCTGGGAAGTATCTGAGCAAAGGACCCCTATCAGCTGCAGAAGGCTATCTTGGGCCTTCGGCAAAAGCAGCTTACCATCCCTGACAGCCTCGCGTTGGCATGCCGCAAGATTTCACATTTGCAATGTGAAGAACTCACAGGAAATCTTTGCTTGGAAGGTGACTCAACCTTTCAACTCTACAGAGGTTTCTCTGCAGATCACCTTTCACAATTGCACCGGAGACATGCAAGACATTGTTCAGGATCTTGAGTACATCAAAATTCCGGTGCAATACAGAGGAATCGTACATGTATAAGCTGGCACTGATGTTGTCATACCTGCTGTCCATGTAACTGCTACTGTCGCCGCTGCCGATGCGCTCACTCAATGTCAATATTTCGACCTTCCTTGTGGAAGAACTGAAGTGCAATTGCTGCAAGAGGTTGTTGATGCCCCAAGATGGAGCAACAAGCCCATTAATCACATTTCCGAGAACCCTAGAGAACATTTTTTGAATTGCCACTCTGGGAGCGATAAGATTGGGCAAGGAAGATTGATCCATGTCAGAGCAAGGGATGAGTATCACCCCTTGTCCAAACAACGAATTGCTAGTACAATTTGGCACAAGGATGACCTTGAAACACATTTCCTGATCATTGACAGACAGGCGCCCTACGTTGTTATGACTGGTAAATGTGAGGATGTTCCCGAACTAGTGAAGCTGCAGAGTGTCCAGACATTTCTCAGCCAAAATGAAGCCTTTCAAGGTTGGAGATTGCCAGAAAACCTTCCTAAGGCTTCCCAAGAGGATGAAGACTTTACTGCTGAACTGGGATCTATCCAGTACCTGCTTGTCCGCATTACTGCTAAGACTGAACTAGAGATCCCGCTAGTTCTCAAGAACGGCCAACATCTCGCTTGTCATCCGGGAGCTTCTGCGAGTAACAATGTTCTCGTCTCCCTACATCAGGGCGCCCTTCTATTCCTGCCACGATGTCACTCATGTGATATCATCAAGTTGATAGGGATTAATACTAGCGTCATCTATGCTTTTAACATCCACACTGATGATAGACTTAAGGCTACTGCAGCCAATAAGCCGAACAAAGCCAGATGTGCCAATCATCAGGATGGGAAGTCAAGCAAGGTTGCCATGGAGCAATCGGATACTGCCCAGTGCCCGACTTTGCTCCATGGAAAGCCTCCTGCTGTTAAAGGTGATGATACGGCTGCCAATATGTTACCGGAAAATCCTGCCTCAGCACAGTTGAGTCAAGAAGGTGGGACTGGCAAAAGAAATATTGAGAGTAGCAAGGAAAAGGTTGAGATTGCTAGAAGACGTAATACTGTCCTAAGGTTCCAGGCGGAAGTCCCGGCCAACGTTCAAGAAGAAGTGCAAAGGCGCATTGCTGGCCTTTATTGCCCTGTTGCTGCTGCCTATCGGGTCATCTCGTGTGCTCAATGGAACAAAGAGCAATGCCAGCATTACGCCCCCTTTCCTAAACAAGCAGCTCTTGTCCTTGCTGCGGTTGGATATAATATACGTGAGGCTGCTCGAGCCAAGCTTGCACACATACTTGGTCTGACCTATCTTCAATTGGCAAGTGCTACACCGTTGGAGCTTCAAAGCTTTACTGAGGTGTATAGTAAGGCCATTTGGGCTATTCCGGCCAAGGAGCAATACACCATGCTTGTGCAGATCCACTGCAAGTGCTCCATGTGCCAGCAGCCACAGCCCATTCTTGCTCTGCCGTTGCATTCTGAACAGGACTCCTCTGATCAGATCAGTATCCTCGCTGATCTAGGTCAACTTGCTGACCTTGCGATTGCGTGCATGCAGCAAAACTTGAGCCCTCGCAATGACACGTGCAAACTTGCCATTCAAAGACTCCCGTCTTTCTTCTGCCTTCTCACACAGAAGACTCAGAAAAGCTCTTTTGCGCAAGTCTGCAAAAGCGAGGCGGATATCCAAAGCTTTCTTGGCAGTACGGTATCGGTCATGCAACAGGCATATATTGTCGTTGCACTCGTTCTGCATGATCCTAGTGCTAAGCACTACCTAGTGCTACACCATGCCAAAGAACAAGCAGGAGATTCAATTCTTCTTTATGACTCAATCTACGGAGTCCGTAAAGAAAATTTGTGGGCACAATTGATTAAGGCTGAGCACTACATTGAAGCCATCTTCATCAGAAGTGTTTGTGCCAATCAGCTTTACCCCGCCACTGCTCTCATTAACTCTTTTAATGAGATTATCCGGCATCATGCTGATCCCAGTGAAAACGCAGAACAGCATATCAGTAGTGAAACACTCACTATTGAGCAAGCTAAGATAACGAAGGTCGCAAGCTGGGACAGCCCTGTCCCTTCTGCAACCTATATGACCATCACCTCAGAGGATGATTTTGGCTTGCCTAATCCGTCCTGTGCCCATCTTCTGCCACAAGCCGAGGAATGTAAAAGCGGTACTGAATTTACTCTCGCCCAAAAGGGCAAACTCGATGAGGAGTCAGAACACCAAGCCAGTGTTAGTCTCCAACCCGACCCTAGTACTGCTCTGGCGACACAACTCGATAGTGCATCTCTTCCTGAAGTGCACTCCATTGCTACTGATTCCGATGAGGAACAGAGACCGCAACAACATGAAGTTCAAACTGCGCTGAACTCTGAGAAGAATGGCTCTGATAGGGGCAGCCAGCCCCTTAAAGCCAAGCCCGACTTGAGCTCTGATTCTCAGATGCGTAGAGTCAAGAAAAGCCTCGATAAGCTTAACAATGCCAAGCCTGTCTCCAAGAGAAAAGATGGTAAAATTGGAAGCAGGAACAATCAAATTAATGCTGTCTCGTCGGAAGACTGCATACAGGTCGCACTTGGTGTTGAACGTTACATCATCTTATCGCTTTTTGATGGATGCGGAATATCACGTGCTGTCACCGTTGAATGCCTCAAGCAACAACCTGTTGCGGCTGTGAGTGCAGAAAGTGACAGCGTCCTTCGCGCCCTCATATGCCATAAGTATGACTATGACAAAAGCCAAAGATGGGCTCTTGACTCGCACCGTGTGCCATCGATCGCAATTGATGACGTTTGGACTCTACTTAAAGAGGATTACCGATTGCTGCGTGAATGTTTGTCCTTCCTGGGAAGGATTCATCCACAAAAAACAGCCATCATCATTCCCGCCGGTTCCCCCTGCCAAGATCTCACGGTTGCAGGGTCCAGCTCAGGTGGATTAGGACTTCTGGGAGACCGCTCGCAACACATGCTTGTCTTATACGCGATTTTGCTTGCGTTCCAAAGCATTGAACCCAGTATCCTTCAGTGCGTGCACATCTTCCTTGAAAATGCTGGGTCTATGAAGCCCATCCACCAGGGCTTCATTCAGCAGATCTTCGGAATACGTGATTGTTGCTGCCATCATATTGCTGGAGCTACATTCGGCCATGTTGAAAGGAAAAGAAAATTCTTTACTAGATATGGGCAAATTGGCACCTTCAGCAATCGCCCCACTCCGTGGTTCCAAGGATGGCATCCTGTTGCGGAACACATGTGCGGAATAAAACCCCCTGGCGAAAAGCTCAAGCCTTGGCTTCGTCCCAAACGCTTTGATCGCGAGAGGGGGCTTCGATTGGCTGCATACTTTTACCACCCCTCTGCCCTTCTCTACCATGTACCCAGCTTCGGCGGAGCTGAAGCCTTCCAGAGGCAATTCTCACAAGCGGCTAATACCTCCAATGGGGTTCCAAATCTACAATGGGAAAAATTTGTTCCTGATGGACCCATTGGCCTGCGCTTTGTAACAGATGTTCAGAAGCTTTCTCTTCAAGCGGACGTCCCAAGCCTTGCAGCAATGGATCGCTTTGCTGAAGCTAATTACGAACTTCTCCGTGCAGAAAATGCTTTCCTTATCGGTGATAGTGGCATTCCTCCCTTCAGGGTTGCTCACTACAAGGAAATGTTGAGAGATGCTGAGCTCGATATCTGGCTTGCAGATGTGGAAGAACACATTAATGATATGTGTATTGCTTCCATTGTTGGGAACTGCTTCTACCCTGGTGCTCTCAAAGCTGCGATCAAACACGCATCCCTTCGAGAGTTACTGAATGAAAACCCCGACAGTCATTGGAAGCCGCTTCCCCTCTCACAGTTTCTCCAATATTGGCCTAGCTATGGCCAACAAGTTCTTGCTGCTACTACAGCTGTTAAGCTACAAGACAAGTTTTCGCATAAGTTTCATGCGCCTTTTCCATGCGATGAACTTAATGCTGTTGGCTGGCTCAAACAAGGTTTAATTGTCAATAAACCTGTTGTTCTGGAGTATACCCCCGGCCAAGGTAAATTCCAAGGCATCAGAGAGAGCGCGTCCGGCATTCCTAGAGGAATTTCCTTTGCGACGGAAACTCGATTCCATCAAACGCAAGACATATTGCAAGAAAAAGGGATCCCATCGGCCATCCAGCGTGTCTTGCAAATTGTCGACCCTCAATTACAACTTTTGTGTGGATCGAGACGCAATGTCATGGCCAATTTGTGCAGAGAGACTGTTGCGAATCTCGGTGCCAAGTTTGCCTTACATTTTCTTGACTTCCCTGCACAAGGGTGGTGCCTGATCAGCTTTCTCAAAGCGTTGCATCTTGAGTTTGTCGCGTATAGAGACGAGTTCATCCCTCAATTCCTCCTTGTAAAGGGACAGCAAAATACTCTCTATGTGCAGCACTTGAAAGATGCCAACGCCCGCAAGAA
Source organism: Symbiodinium natans (assembly GCA_905221605.1). Lineage (NCBI taxonomy): Eukaryota > Dinophyceae > Suessiales > Symbiodiniaceae > Symbiodinium > Symbiodinium natans. Next base: position 4,857 of record CAJNDS010000752.1, on the reverse strand, counting down.
GTCTCCGCCAGTCGACTTCTTCCTATATGTCGAACAAGATGATCAATGTGCCTTAGCAATGCTCAATGCTTCCCAGGCTCGTGATACTGTGCATGCGCTTACCCAAGCATCGATCATTGAGGTCGTTGACATTGAACGAAGAGGAGCCAGCCCTGGCACCTTCCTTCACAAAGTAATCGAAGAGAACAGCCAGCTACCTACGCCTTGTCTGATATTTGAGGGTAACGAAGCTGCCTTGCATTTGCACGGCCATACTATCCTCTGTTCCCCTTACCTTGGGCAAAGGGAACTCTTTGCGCTCTTCTTAACCCCATACTTTGCTGAGAATTATACCAGTAAAGCCTTTGCTTCAGATTGCAACTCGAACGAAGCCTGGCTTAGCGAGGTCTTGCGCGACTTCTCTTGCTTTGCTAAGCTTGCTCTACCGTGTCGACAGGCTGTGTATATTGGTATGAAAGAGCAACCTTTCGGGTCTATTTAACCTCTCTTCTTTTCTATTTAACTGATAATTATTTAAATAATTTAAATTATTTAAATAATTTAAATAAAAACTACAACCCATTTAATTATTTAAATAAGTCGGGTGATTTAAATAATCTAAACGATTTAATTGAGACCAATTAAATTATTTAAATTATTTAAATAGTTGAAAGAGGCCCGGGGATTTAAATAATTTAAATAATTTAATTCAGGCGAATTAAATTATTTGAATTGTTTAAATTGATTAAGGAGGCCGGGGGATTTAAATAATTTAAACAATTTAATTCCGCGCAATTAAATTATTTAAATTATTTAAATTATTTAAATTATTTAAATTGTTTAAAGAGGCCGGAGGATTTAAATAATTTAAATAGTTTAATTCGGCCCAATTAAATTATTTAAATTATTTAAATTATTTAAATTATTAAAATTATTTTAATGCTCCCAAATCCAGGCTGCGGGCCGGAGTCGCCTGAGGCCGAATTTCCGACCATTTAAATTATTTAAATAATTTAAATAATTTAAATAATTCAAATAATTTAAATAATTTAATTCCGGCCAATTAAATTATTTCAATTATTTAAGGAGGCAGGGGGATTTAAATAATTTAAATAATTTAATTCAGGCCAATTAAATTATTTAAATTATTTAAATTATTTAAATTATTTAAATTATTTAAATAGGCCGGGGGATTTACATAATTTAAATAATTTAATTCGGCCCAATTAAATTATGTAAATTATTTAAATTATTTAAATTATTTAAATTATTTAAATGCTCCCAAATCCAGGCTCCGGGCCGGAGTCGCCTGAGGCCGAATTTCCGACCATTTAAATTATTTAAATAATTTAAATATTTAAATAATTTAATTCAGGCCAATTAAATTATTTAAATTATTTAAATTATTTAAATTATTTAAATAGGCCGGGGGATTTAAATAATTTAAATAATTTAATTCGGCCCAATTAAATTATTTAAAGTATTTAAATTATTTAAATTACTTAAATTATTTAAATTATTTAAATTATTTAAATTATTTAAATTATTTAAATTATTTAAATTATTTAAATGCTCCCAAATCCAGGCTCCGGGCCGGAGTCGCCTGAGGCCGAATTTCCGACCATTTAAATTATTTAAATAATTTAAATAATTTAAATAATTTAAATAATTTAATTCAGGCCAATTAAATTATTTAAATTATTTAATTTATTTAAATTATTTAAAGAGGCCGGGGGATTTAAATAATTTAAATAATTTAATTCGGCCCAATTAAATTATTTAAATTATTTAAATTATTTAAATTATTTAAATTATTTACATGCTCCCAAATCCAGGCTCCGGGCCGGAGTCGCCTGAGGCCGAATTTCCGACCATTTAAATTATTTAAATAATTTAAATAATTTAAATAATTTAAATAATTTAATTCAGGCCAATTAAATTATTTAAATTATTTAAATTATTTAAAGAGGCCGGGGGATTTAAATAATTTAAATAATTTAATTCGGCCCAATTAAATTATTTAAATTATTTAAATTATTTAAATTATTTACATGCTCCCAAATCCAGGCTCCGGGCCGGAGTCGCCTGAGGCCGAATTTCCGACCATTTAAATTATTTAAATAATTTAAATAATTTAAATAATTTAAATAATTTTAAATAATTTAAATTAATTTAAATAATTAATTTCCGGCCAATTAAATTTTAAATTATTAATTTATTTAAATTATTTAAAGAGGCCGGGGGATTTAAAATAAGTTAAAATTAATTAATGCGGCCCAATTAAATTATTAAATTATGTAATTATTAAATTATTTAAATTATTTAAATTATTAAATTATTTAAGCTCCCAATCCAGGCTCAGGGCGGAGTCGCCTGAGGCCGAATTTCCGACCATTTAAATTATTTAAATTTTTTAAATAATTTAAATACTTTAAATAATTTAATTCAGGCCAATTAAATTATTTAAATTATTTAATTTATTTAAATTATTTAAAGAGGCCGGGGGATTTAAATAATTTAAATAATTTAATTCGGCCCAATTAAATTATTTAAATTATTTAAATTATTTAAATGCTCCCAAATCCAGGCTCCGGGCCGGAGTCGCCTGAGGCCGAAGTTCCGACCATTTAAATTATTTAAATAATTTAAATAATTTAAATAATTTTATTCAGTTTTATTCAGGCCAATTAAATTATTTAAATTATTTAAATCATTTAAATTATTTAAATAGGCCGGGGGGTTTAAATAATTTAAATAATTTAAGTCGGCCCAATTAAATTAGTTAAATTATTTAAATTATTTAAATTATTTAAATTATTTAAATTATTTAAATGCTCCCAAATCCAGGCTCCGGGCCGGAGTCGCCTGAGGCCAAATTTCCGACCATTTAAATTATTTAAATAATTTAAATAATTTAAATAATTTAATTCAGGCCAATTAAAGTATTTAAATTATTTAAATTATTTAAATAGGCCGGGGGATTTAAATAATTTAAATAATTTAATTCGGCCCAATTAAATTATTTAAATTATCTAAATTATTTAAATTATTTAAATTATTTAAATGCTCCCAAATCCAGGCATCGGGCCGGAGTCGCCTGAGGCCGAATTTCCGACCGTTTAAATTATTTAAATAATTTAAATAATTTAATTCAGGCCAATTAAATTATTTAAATTATTTAAATTATTTAAAGAAGCCGGGGGATTTAAATAATTTAAATAATTTAACTCGGCCCAATTAAATTATTTAAATTATTTAAATTATTTAAATTCTTTAAATTATTTAAAGAGGCCGGGGGATTTAAATAATTTAAATAATTTAATTCGGCCCAATTAAATTATTTAAATTATTTAAATTATTGAAATTTTTTAAATTATTTAAATTATTTAAATGCATCCAAATCCAAGCTCTGAGCCCGCAGACTCGCGGCTCGATTTGGCCAAATTTTGCCCGCAGACTGCCCGGCAAAATTTGGCCAAATCGAGCGGCGCCTTTCTGAAGGCCCGAAACTATATAAACTCTCGCGGCTCGATTTGGCCAAATTTTGCCCGGCAGCCTCCGGGCAAAATTTGGCCAAATCGAGCCGCGCCTTTCTGAAGGCCCGAAACTATATAAACTCTCGCGGCTCGATTTGGCCAAATTTTTCCCGGCAGCCTCCGGGCAAAATTTAGCCAAGTCGGGCTGCTCTTTGTACGCGATAAGGAATGCGCGGCTCGATTTGGCCAAATTTTGCCCGGAGGCAATTTTATTGCGCGTATTTAAATTATTTAAATTGTTTAAATGCTCCCAAGTCCAGGCTCTGGGCCGGAGTCGCCTGAGGCCGAATTTCCGACCATGTAACTTGTTTAAATTATTTAAATTATTTAAAGAGGCCGGGGGATTTAAATAATTTAAATCAATTCTGTACAATTAATTCAATTAATTTATTCTTTTTGTCACCTTTAATCATCTTCTAATCGGGTCATCGTTTGGATCTTATTTGGAAAGCATCCTTTGTCATAATCATATTCTATCGTTATCACCTTTTTGTTACCTTTTTGTTGTAATCTTTTATCATTTTTGTCATATTTTCATCATCTTTTATCATCTTCTAATCGGGTCATCGTTTGGATCTTATTTGGAAAGCATCCTTTATCCTAATCATATTCTATCGTTATCACATTTTTGTTATCTTTTTGTTGTAATCTTTTATCATTTTGTCATATTTTTATCATCTTTTATCATCTTTTAATCGGGTCATCGTTTGGATCTTGTTTGGAAAGCATCCTTTATCCTAATCATATTCTATCGTTATCACCTTTTGTTATCTTTTTGTTATAATCTTTTATCATCTTTTTTGTCATCTTTTTATCATCTTTTATCATCTTTTAATCGGGTCATCGTTTGGACTTTGTTTTTGAAAGCATTTTATCTTAATCATCTTCTATCGTTATCATCTTTTATCATCTTTTATCATCTTTTTGTCATCTTTTATCATCTTTTATCATCTTTCTGTCATCTTTTTGTAGTCGTTTATCATCTTTTTGTCATCTTTATTATATGTTTCCGTCTTATATCATTATGATTATGGGGTGAGCAAGGAGTCAAATCGCAAGCCCTGGTCCCTAAGATTTTCGGTTCAGCTTTTATGCCAAAGAGTTAAATCGCAAACCCAAACCAATTAAATCATTTAAATCCTACGGTCTAATTAAATTATTTAATTGAGGCGTCGGATTTAAATAATTTGATTGGCTCTGTGCTTGTCTGTACTCACCTCCCACCACAATTGAATTAATTTATACGATTTAAACGATTTAATTGGGTCCAATTAAATCGTTTAAATCCTACGGTCTAATTAAATTATTTAATTGAGGCGTCGGATTTAAATAATTTAATTGG